>CAAKHG010023211.1:0-28808 GCA_901007715.1 Dactylopterus volitans
ATGGATAGAAAGGTGGATTGTCGATGAAGCGATGGGCGCATTAGTTGCTATGTTGTGTTTTGAGGCTTATGCGTGCACACACACACACACGCAAACACGGGAGGAGTGTGCGGCTTTTGTCTGCGCTGGAAGTGGCTGTGTATAAAGTGTATTTAGAGGACGTGGGTGTGAGAGCTATTGTTTTGACCCCACTATTTTGTCTGTGCGGGTGTGCACAAGCGCCTTTATACCTTCTGTCTATCCCCGCGCTCGTAGTTGGCACAGTGAGCTGGCGCATCTTCTCCGCTGCACTGGGCTGCGAGCCGCGCTAGAATAACCCACTTCAAAGAGACCCATTGTCACACACTAATGTGGCAAACGGCAGCTAGCGCCACAGAAATCAGCACACACTGAGACTGGATATTCCCTCTGAGATGGGAGAGGAAGGGTGGCGTGGGAGGGGATGAAGGAGCGTGGGGAGGAGAGGGGAGGTGCGGGTGGGGGTGCAGGAAGGGATGGAGTGAGAGAGAGAGAGAGAGAGAGCGAGAGAGAAAGGGAGAGAGGAGTTTGTTAACAAACACGCTGCCGTGCCAACATTAATCATGTAGACTCTCATAAAATCATTAGAGCTGATCATTCTCAGTCGGGCTCTCTTAACAACGGCTCGGCACTGACAAAAAGAAGCGAGAATGCCAATTTCTGTTAGGCACACACACACACACACATGCTTGCGCACACTCAGAAACACCACAACACACAGACACCTTTGTAGTCCAAAATATCGACAACGGGAAGCAAAACAGCTGAACTGAACAGCAGGCTCTCAGTGACTAGAAGTGTATTATATATAATGCTTGTACATATCTCGCATTTTATAAATAATTATGTTAACAACAACCCAACTTTATTTATGTACTTTTTTCATTCATGTCCAATTATTCAACAAATTCATACTTAGTGTTGACCCGATTTAACTGCGTGGACACACATATGCTCTAGAAGTTATTTGCATTTTTCATTTGATTCATCTATATGTCACAAATTGCCAAAGTGTAGTTCTCTGTGCTCGGGCCCATTTGCTTACGTCCGCGTGTGTGTGTCTGCAAACAGAAATTGCTCACTATATATATATTGCTGATTGGATCTTGTGCATCTGCGGGCACAGGAAATGCAAACCATATGTTTTGGTGATTGCTTTTCGTCAGCTGATTTATATTTATTCATTTAGGCACAGCAATCCGGGCTGAGCTTTCGTGTGTGTCGCCGTGCATCTTCAAAAATGTATGCTATGATTTTTGCGCCGTGATTGTATCCCGCCCCCCCCCTGCCAGCTATTATTACAAACTCTGTTGTTCATTTTTTTGGGCTATTGACGGTGTCATTTATGAACGTGTGATGCTCTCTGTTTTTCTTCACTGACACTGTTGGCGTTTACAGACATTGCTGGAGTAAACAAGCCATAAACAGCATCATTCGTAATTCAGATTTATTTATTGTCTGGCCTGACTCTGCTTCTTTTTCTAGTCCACATTTAAAAAAAATAAATAAAATAAAATAAAATAAAAAAAAATAGATATATATATAATTTGAGTTTGTGTTAACTTGTGCTTACGGTAGGGACATTCATCCTCGGCCACTGTAATTGTTCTGCAGTTAAACTCTCCTGAGATGGTGTGTAGAACGGCTGGAGGTCAGCAGCCCAACGGCCAACAAAGAGCTGGAGCACAGCCAGCCATTAGAGGTGGATCGCAGCTTTTGTTTACACACGAGCCGCACTCTATATACAATGAGTGCTGCCGATTGGTGGTCAGCGCAGCGGGTTCAGATGGCTGAGGCTGAGATGGCCTCACTAATCCGGGCGCTTGCTCAGCCAGGGGAATGTTAGATACACAGTCTGCTTTAATGACTTAAAAATACTCTTGAGACCCAGAGAGAGATCTGACTCCTCCAGAGGAAAATAAGAGAGTCGCTTCTTATCCTTTTCAGATTATGTTCCCTTTATGTTTCGATCCTCTTTCATTCCACATCTCTTAGCTTTAGCTTTTCCTGTCTTTCCCTCGTCTCTTATTATCTTTTATTCTGCCGCTCTTTACGGACTTTAACTCCTCTCTTGCTCATTTATGTCAAGGACGGCGCTTCAAGTGGAGGACTAGTCACCCACTTGAGTTGAAAACCGCCTTTTCCCCCGCATTAGACTGATGAATTCACCCGCTCAGGAAAACACACAGACACGTATGCAACGCCGGGAGTTGTTGTGCAGCGTTTTTGTTTTTTTTTCCTTCAAGGCCTGCATCTTTAGCCTTGGCACCCCGGGAATGAAAGGCTAAGTGGTGAGGTTCTGGTGCTGAGTGCGGCATGGGACCATTTTTCATGTTGTCAGAGCTCCCGCTGGGCCTCACATATGCCTACAGCTCTCAGCATCCAGAAGCCATCGTTACAGCAGGCGAGCCAATCAAACCCATGCTGTCACTTCAGTGAAATGACTTGAACTGTCACTCACACGCAGGCATTTTCCACAGGGGGCCCTGAGGCTTGGAAGGGGCACATACGAAACAAGCATACATATGCTGTGTTCGCAAAAGCACGCCCATGTCCTTTCTGACGCATTACAAATTTCTCATTCGTACATTAATAGCTATTGTATAATAAATAGATACTAATAATAAGTAAGTGCGGAATCTGTTTTGTGTGAATATCAGTCAGAGAGATGGGGGTCAGGGCAAACTAGCATGGATGTTTCAATAACTTCATGGACCTCTGCTCTCGGCTGACCTTTGACCCGTCTGAAAAACCCCTCCAGGCCTGTGTAGACAGATCTAATCATTACTGCCACAGTCCACCCACACACCACGCTCCTCTATCAAACCTCTTCTAAGAAGGCCTATGATTAATGCGCAAACGTAAAATCCAAACTCCACAGTCAGACACATTCGCAGGCAATCTTGGCTTTATTTTTCACCTGTGAAGTGTTCTCCTCCTGTGCGTAACTGATGATGGAGAGGAAGAAAAAAAAAACAAACCCCAACATATTAATAATCTTTGACACTTCAGCCAAACACTTAAATCTCACGGAACACAAACGTCCCTAAAACGAACAAGTGAGTTGATTTCATACAGCAGGATCGGGTTTCTATTCAATGACAATGCAGGGCAATGAAGAGTCAAAAAAATTCCTCAAAAGACAAAGGGTACAATGCCGTATGTCATGCTGTGTTGCTGAGCAGCAATGAACAGAAGAATTTAATGTTATCCAACACAGTGAGAGCTCCCAGGAATAGAGTTCTCTGCTAAACTCACATCACCTGCCAGACAAGAAAAATCATTAACAGTGAGGAGAACACTGAAACAAAAAAAAAACCCACTGAGCACATAATAGAGCTTTACTCATGCAGAACAATGCAGGAAATATAGGACGAGAAATACTTAATATGATATAATGTATAACACAGTTCATCATAGGCAATCCTTTCATTCTCGCAGGGCTATTAACTGAAATGACACAGACTAATTGGAGTTTAGGTTTTGAAAAATAGAAAAGTCAATATGATGAAAGATTTTAAGTAAGGTGAGCTAATAGAGCAATGTTATTTGTTTATTGTGTGTGCGCGTTTGTGCGTGTGTGTGTGTGTGTGTGTGTGAGAGAGAGTGAGAGAGAGAAAGAGAGAGGTGTTGGGTTGAGTAGTAGCTGGAGCGCTGCCACCTTCATCCCTCTGGTCCAATAGGAAAGAACGAAGAGCCAGGAGGATGAGGAGATCCATCCATCATAATGTCTCATCACCTTGTGCTTTGTTTTCTTTTTCGTTTTTTCCCCGCATGTGCACAGGCATACACTTACACACACACACACCCACACCCACACACACACACACACTTGTCTGCTCCCTTTTCACAGCCTGTGCGCACAGAGACGCACACCTGCTTTAACCAAAAGGACATGAATGTTTAGCAAAACACACACTTGGGGAAAAGGTGTCTGTCTAAAGCGCTGAAGGTGGCGCAGATGTGGGGATGATGGGAAGCGGACCGCAGCCCTCACTCCAACCGCGCTGCCTTTTCATTAACATCCTCTTTTACACCCCCTCAACCTGCACAATCACTTAAAACAGGCATGTTATTGCTGACTGCTGCTTGGGGACCCCTCAAGCCCCTGGACTTTAAAGCAAAGCCAAGTGGACACAGACGAGGTCAATATACGTTAGTGCTAAAACACCTGGTGGCAAATTAAGCGTTATGCTATTTTAAGAAAAAAAAAATTGGCCTGGGAAACAAACCTGCTTTTCAATGTCATGCAGCTCATTTATCTGTCACGACCCCACTCTCGGGGTGTGGTCGGCCCCCATTGAGTGGTCACAGACTGTAACTCTAACCCCATGTAATTAGCCCTGATCAAGCTAGGGACCCTGTTTAACGCAGATTAACCCTGCTTCCCATGCATTCCCATCCCCTCCTCAGATCCTGCAGATAAAAAGGATGTGGAAGAGGAGGCATGGTCATCACTCCCAGAGAGACAGGCCCTATAATCAACCCCCTAACCGCCCCACAACCTGTCCCCTGCCTGAGGGGGGATGGCAGGGGGTCACGGTTGGATGATTCGAGCCCCCACTGCAGGCTCTTTTCCTCCTTAGCTCCTCTGCTGAATGGAAAGGGAGCACTAACAGCACAGTGAGAAGAAGACATGATGTTCTCCTGTGACCCACCAAATGACTTTCAAGACAACATAATGTTCATGGTGACATCAGTACAAGACAAAGGCCTGAGTAAGGGCTCCACTTGACAGCAGACTGCTCTTTTAAGCGCAAACTAAAAGGGGAAAAAGGGAGACATGAGACGGAGGAAGACAGCATTTCACCTCAAAGCTAAAGGTTTATGTGCCTGATGTGCGTCCGTCTTCAATTGGTCGAAGGTTTTGGAGGTGGATGTGAGGTAAATATCTAGAAAAATGCTAATGTGGCATCCATTTGCACGAGTCATTGGCCCATGTGCACCGAAGCCATTTTAAGCGCACCGAGATCTCAAAGCAACCCCGCGATCCCACTTAACAGCGAGACTCGTCATTATTATCATTCAGAGATCCGAATGTGCACATCACAACCAGCGCACAAGATTGGCATTGGTTGGATGTTCTTAATAATCTCAGTCATTCCATGCCCATTCCTCTTCCATTTTCTATTTCTTCATCCCTGAAATGGGAGGCAGGGCTCAAAGCGCATGTCCACACAGAGAAACACTGATATAGTTGTAGGAATAGTTGTGTTTTGTCAGGAGCCAAAGAGAAGAAGACTGAGCCAAACCTCTCCACCGTTTCAGGTGAAACAAGGCAAATCCTCAACTTTATAGTAATAAGATATAAGATATAATAAGATAGCGTAAGAAGTTGTGGATTCGATGCATCATTTTTTCATTGTCAGATAAAAGGTTAAAATTGGATCAAGGTTTTTTTTTTATATTTTCCAACCCTTATAAATTCTTTTTAGACCTCCCTGGTGATCAAATAAATGAAAATGAATATATTATTATTATTATTCAAACGCGTATGACTGAGTATTAATCAATACATAAAGATTTACAAAAATACAAGAGACCACACCGCCTTGTATCCGCGCAACCTCTCGTAAGCCAATTTCGCGCAGTTATAAATCAATGTTCGTTAACAAATCGTCGATACTATTTATTTCTTTTTGACGAAAGTGCTTTCGCTGATCTTTTCCTATTGAAGGAAATCGTTATTTTTAATTTAGCTGAAAGGTGGCTGATTGATGTTTTGAGGGGACGGTTACATTTCTGCTTTTTTTTAAAAAAAAAAAGTGCTCTCGGACTTTCTCACTTCCAAAAACGAGAGAAATCGAGCATCATCGTCATATTGCTCCATAACAGCCGCGCGCTCTTTTTTTTCTTCTTTTTTTCTTCCTCAGTATGAAAATAAAGTTCCATCAGTGGAGGAATATGAGGGCGCGGGGGTGTCCGGCGCTCCGCGTCAGGTCGGGACGTTCGGGTTTTGGTTTTGGACCCGTTTCGAGCCACGCCGCGACTCGACCGACGCACTTTCAGCCCTACTTTCGCAACAGTAACCGTAGCAATGACGCGCGCGGGAGTAGACGACCGACCTCAGTGATAAATCCCACGACATTCAATCGGAAAAAAAAAAACACTTAAACGCGGACCCGGGCGCACTCGCGTCACCGCAGAGTCTTTGGCGCGTCCGGATCCCCGACTTTCCCTTCACCTGCGTCGCCGTTCCACAGTCCGGCCGATGCGTACCCGACCGCGCAGTCCCGCGGTGTTTAAATATATGGATCCATCATATTAGCCACTGGTCGCCGCAGCCGAATCTCACGCCGGCGAACGGCGAGCAGTATTTAGGCGTTCGCCACTTACCGATCAACATCGTGCGTCCAGCGCCGTATCCACGTCTCTCCAGCTCGGCGCGTCACCGTGCGTAAAAACACGGCCGAATTTTACGCACTTTTCCCCGGAGAACGAGGCACATGCACGACGCGCAGGTGTGTGAGCAAGCGGGCGATCCCGCACTTGGGGAAGAACCTCGGAATCTGCCCGGATGCCGATTCCGGCGGACTTTGCTCCCTTTTGGTATCACTAACGATGACAACTCTTTCTTGGCGGTGTGGTATCCTTCCCCTCCCCGATGCTCGGTGGGTGACCAATCCCGGAGAAATCGCAGATCCGACGCGCGTTATCCTCAGTTAAAATCCTATCGCTCGTGCTGCGGCTCCGCTCGGCCTGAAGGAGGCAAGGAATGGGACCGTTGGAGAGGAACTGGATGTAATTGCCTGAGCTCTCTCTCTCTCTCTCTCTCTCTCTCTCTCCCACCCCCCCAACCCTCCCGCTCTCTCCTACACACACACACACACACACACACACACACACGCACGCACACACTCCTCTTTCTAGCTCTTTTCTACTCGTCATCCATTTCTCCACCTTCTTCCATCTCCTCCTCTGGGCGCCCACCTTTGAAGTTGACAGGGCTGCGCAGAAGGGAATATTAGCCAGTATTTTTTTTCTTCTTCTTCTTCTCTTAGTCTTGACGCCTGTACAATTTTGACACCACCTTAACAACCCTCCCCAAACTTATTGCTTTACAGGTCAGCGGCATGGCTCACGTTCCCCAATTACCCGCGTTCTGATGTCCCACCATTACAAGCAAAGAAGTGGAAAAATAAAATAAAAGGTAGCTCGGGGGAAGTGAAAAAGCCTCGGGTGGTGGAGGCATGATAGGAGCACTGTGAACATTAAGGGGGTGAAAAGAATCATTTCTGAGACACTTCCCCATTCATGCTTTCATACGGATGATTTGTGTGCTCTTGTCAAGGCAGCTGTCTGGTGTGCACAGCGGTGTGTGTGTGCGTGTGTGCGCGTGCGCATGTGTGCGCGTGCGCTGTGTGTGTGGGGGGGGAGAGCGATGCGAGAGTGGCTGCATGGGACGGTTCCTCACAGCTACCTCTCCTCCACAGTCTGCTCCTCCTTTGTGTCTCTCCTCGTCTACGCATCATTCGGTGAAGCTGACACATTGTCTGCGATCCGGAATGGGCGCAGATCGCCCGCTCGTATTAAATTTCTGTTTGTTCAAATTGTGCGCGTGCGCTCGTGTGCCGCACGCGAGTGTGTGTGTGTGAGTGTGCGCGAAAGTATAGATTGTGGGTTGAAGAGGCTTGCTGCAATGCTAAGCTGTCCTGGAGCGACGCCAAAGCACATCTCCCAGGGTGCTATCAGGAACTTAATTACAGCATTAAATTGCTCCCTCTCTAACTCTCTTGCGCCCTTAGTTCACTTCCCCCTCTTTCCTCTTTTGCCCTCTTCCTGCTGTCTGTCTTTCTCTCTCTCTCTCTCTCTCTCTCTCTGTCTCCTCAAACCGGGTATCCATCTAATCTCACGCTCATCACGCTCTCCCTCTGCTCGCCTTTAAAAATGTGTCTTGATCGTTCCTAACACGTGCAACGGGAAATAATCAAGATTCATCATCTCTCTCTCTCTATTGTGGTTTTAAATTGAGTCATTTCACACATCTAATCTATTCATGACACTGTGGATCCGTCAGTTTATTACGGCGGCAGTCAGGAGCGCTGCTCCACGGGGTAACATTGCAAAGTCGTGCGTGGCGGCAGCAGCAGCAGCGAGGGGAGGCAGGGATCAGATTGCTGATAGGGAGTTCACTTTAACTGGAAATATTGCCTCTGACAAAGTGTGATGCCGGGTGTGCGCTACCTTTCCCCTCTGATCCAGGTCTCCGTTCCTCGCCATTCACAGAGGGAGCAGCAGACCAACAAACTCTCCCCTGGGGCGTAGAGGAGGACACAGGGGCAGCTGGGCTGTCCTGCTGCCTCATGCCAACCATCAGACGGCTGGCTGGCATGCCGGGGCCGAGGCTAATTAGAAACACAGGAATGGCTCCAAGCTTTGCATCAGTCAGCCTCAGCCAGGGTGATTTGTTCTGGTCTATTTGTCCTGTATGATAAAAGATGGTCGGTCCGCTGAAATAGGAGCTGCACCTGACAGCACGGCCGAGCTGCTTAACTTTACCGCTGCAGAGCCATTACTGCACACGACTTTAAGCTGGGTTCTGTGATGGACAAATAAAGTATTAATTGCACAGGTGTGGGCCAGAATAAGATAGATGAGGATCTCTACAGCTCAGTGTGGGTTAAGGGGTTCCGTTTTTTTTGGGTGTGTCCATCGCATCCTCGTGATCAGAGTAACTGAATAACACTGCGGGAATCACTTCAGATTTGGCACACATGTCAACCGATTGGTAGTCAGAGATCAGGGTTACTGTGACCTCACGCCTGCCCATTGTAAAATGGATTATCTCAGTTAGGAGTTAAGGATGAACTCATTAGAAATTGATGGTGAAGGTGAAGTTCACTGTGACCTCAAGGCACAATTTTTGGGCCATACTTCCGTCGTTTATTCTATGAGCCAGTTATGAGTATGATGTTTTTGCAACACATGTTCACCTTAAGCTTGTTAAAAATGGCCACTTTGTCAGTTTTCATACACTTTTTTTTTTTTTTTAACAAATTTGCTTCCAAATAGGTGCAGCGGATTGCCTTCCAGAAATCTCTTACTTTGCAGAGTAAGAAGAAACGGCTCTGCAAAATAACCATATTTTAGCGTGATGGCTGAGGCCTGGTTATACTTGGGTGCAAAAAAAACAAAAAAACAAAAAAACGCATCTTGTCATGCCTTCTATCGTTATGTCGCATCCAAAACACCCACTTAAGCTGGGGACACACTACAAGACACAGTCGTTCGCGGTTTTGAAAAGACTTGGAGTTCACACCAACCGACTGGTTTCAGCAGATTTTTATTCATGACAGCTGGAAGACTGGGGATCAGATATTTAACGACAAACCAACTGAAGCCGACTGAACGCATCAAACTCTCGCGAGAGAGACAGCGTCTCGGAGGGGCGACAGTTTAGGGCAAACAAACAAGGAAATCAAACATCTCGCTGTTGCCTGCGCGGCTCTCTGCTCTGAGAAATCCAATAAAGCAAAAACGGGTCAAGCAGTGGAGGAGTCGACGTTGCCAGCGTGGACTCTTTACACTGCAGAAGGAGGTGACTGAATGGCGTCTTTCTTTTTCATTGGCTGTTGGCAACATGTGTTTGTGGTTTGGGCTGGTGATCAGTGCACACCACCCGATCACGTCCAGAGTCGGCTCAGAAAATTCAAACGTGTTTGACGGACGGCGGCTGAGGTCAGGTCGGCTGTGTTCCCCTCACGCACGTGCCGATTTGAGTCTTAACCCCTCACACACTAACGGTTTTCGGTGACGACTTGCCACGCTGACAGTCCCCAGCTAGTGCCGACTGGTGCAGACTCTGCCCGACTGTGTCCCCAGCTTTAAGTATTCCTGGAGCAGCCATGAGGGGCCATGAATAGGCGAGAGATTAAAGGATGTCGGGTAAGTTGAGATGCGCTGGTAAGTATCGAGTTTGGATTATTTACCTCTGTTCTGACAGAACCACCTTATCTCATCCCGTCCACCTCCCCGTGCATCAGGGTTTGTGCTCATGTAAAAGTCACCTAATCATGACACAGTTTTCGAAAAAAACAGCTAATAGGATAAAACGCAGTGGTGACATTTACATCCAACAGCTAAAATGTCACTCTAATTTTGCCATCTGCAAAAAGGACTTTTATGGGCATTAATTGAGGACGCGAAAAAGCACAAGGTGGTGATCCTCGTTTTTGCATGTGACGCTTAGTGATCCATTTTGCTGTTTTGAAATGATTATTTATCACGAGTTTCGAAAAGATTCTTCGTGAAAAATCATATATGCGGCAGCCAACCTTTAAAGACCAAATTCTGTAAATTGACTGACACAAAGAGGGAAACGATAACATGGATCTCTCAAGATGCTGCGATAATTTTACAGATGCTGAAGTAGTATTAGAGTATAATTTTATTATTAAATCAGCATTTGTCACTTTTCTTATTTTAAGCTGCCGTGGTGTGATGTAATGTACATCACGCACATTGTGATCCTACAGTTTTCAGCGTTGGGCTTTGTTACTACTAATGGTATTTACTGGGTTGCTGAGAGCTGAGATGACGATGGGTGATTGACCCTATATAGAGGAAAAGGTCAAGCTGTCAACTGAAGTCTGGTAAAATTCGGTTGTCCCTCCACAACTTTTCTATTTTTGTGCCTCTGTGTTCTGCTAAACTCTTAATGCCAACGATAATGGGCTTCTGCGGAATGAAATGAGATCAGCGAACATTCTTCTTTGTATGGAAAGTCACATTTTAGTTTTGGCGTCGTGGTGACGGCAGCAGGCACCGTCGTCCGTTTCGACAGCATTCGGATTTGCGGCGGAAGCTGGCGAGAAGGTGAGCAACTACGAAACATCTGCGTGAAATTGTTTGCGCGCGTGTTTGGCGGCGTGCCCGCGCCGTCACCAGCGGCCGACTGAGTTGGTTTGGCGTGCAAGTGTTTGTGGAGGGAGTGGCAGCACGCCGGGCGCACTGGGACAGGCGTGACGGCGAGGGCACAGGACCTGAGGGAAGTGAGGAAGAGAAGATGACAGCAGCATGCTGCTCCGTGCAGGCCTAATACCATGTGACAACTTTTTTTTTTTTTTTTAAATGGTGGCATCCGGGCATCTCTACAGCATCTTCCCTCTCCTCGCTGACATTCCCCTCACATATCAGAACTTGCACTGGTGATTAAAAAGTAGCAGCAAACCCCCATAAAGCCCCTCTCTGGTGCTGATGCGAAGATCATCTCGCTGTCTCTCAGCAGCAGCCTGATCAATACCTGGCAAGGTGTGAGAGTTTTTTTTTTTTTTTCTCCTACATTTTCTCCCCAATATGTGCCTGACATGCAGGAGCGTGTTGAGTTGCAACAGGATTGAAGGTTTGGGAGTTTTGTAACTTATTAAACAGGACACATGCTGCGGCCACTCCTCTGGATCAATGGATATTGATGCATCGCTCCGGATTGTCTTCTCTATTCCACTGGAAACAGCCCTTTTGTGGAAATAACTCGGTTCAAAGCACGACTCTCATGCAGCCGTGGGTTACGCATGGAAACTTGTAACGAGCGCGGCCCATTTTGTCAGTTGTGCTGTCTGATCCGAGCCGCATGCCAGCACATAATGAGTGACGGGCTAATTTATGAACGTGTAAAGACAGGAGCTCGCCAAGCTCCTCTCTTTGTTGTTCCGAGTCACCGGCCTCCTCAATTAGAGCTCGCTCTGCCAACCTGCTGCTGGGGCTCGGCGAGGTAATGAGTGGCAGCGGCGGAGGAGGCAAACAGCCATCTCTCTTTCACCAAGGACCCGACCAGCCCCTCCGAACACACACACACATGCACACACACGCACACACGCACACACAAACAATTGCCTTTTACAATACAATCTCTCAGTTCCTCTTCACTCGCTAAACAGCTTGAACTCACCCCTGTTCCACTCTAACGATACTGTACTTTCTCTCTGTAAAATAACACACAGCATTTCCCCCCTAACGCAAACTCTGGAAATCTTTCAGTCTCTCCTCTTTTTCTTTTTTGAAGGTCACATAAGCGCTCACTCTCCAAATTAACATTTCTCTTTTCTCCTCCATCAATTTTCTTACTTTATTTTTGGCATATTTTCTTCCTCAATCTCTCACCAGACCCAAACCTAGTCCTCGCTCTCACTCTTTTTCTCTCTCTCTTTCTCTCTTACTTCTCTTTTTCTGAAAAACAAACAAATGAACTGGAGAGCATTGGGAAGGAACAACCTCAGAGCGTAACGGCTTGGCCGGCTACCTGACGGACTGACTGACTTACTGGCAGAGAGACTAACTAACTAAGTGACAGAAAGACTGGCAGGAGGCTGCGGGAGCACTGAGAGGCTTGACTGTGAGCAGCTAAAGTAATTTGAGGATGGGCGGACAGGAGAGACAGATGCTGATGGGTGACAGCTTACGATGCCCAGTCCTATGAGAGCACCTGAAGGCAACACTGACAGTGTTTATTGTTGTGTGTGCGCGAGTGATTCTCATTTGTCAAAAAAATATTCTTACTAACAGGCATTTTCTGGTTTGAATGCTGCTGTATAAATAAAGCTGCCCGGTGCCTGCCTTGAATACGTGCAATTTGAATTATTTTAAAAGTAAGGGGAAAAAAACATGTCTTGCTGAATAATTAAGATTCTAATAAAGCATACAACTACTATTACCACTACTGTGGTGGCTGTAATGATTTACGAATGATTTTAAATACGTAATGTTTATTTATGTTAACGTGCAGTTAATGCGGTCCATATTTTATTAAAATTATCAGGAGCAAGCCAGTTTGAATTGCTCCAGCGTGTTTTTTTTTAGTAAGTTATATCTATAAAACAGCCTCAGCCCAGACAGTACATTCATTACTTACTACAACAGTTGCAAAATTTGCAACTACGTGCTTTGTGTCTTCAAATGCTGACTCGAATAATCCATCACATTTTATGTAAATGCCAAAGTAATAATTTGTTGATAAACGTATTTTGATGCGATGGTTTGCCAGTCTTTTGCAGAGGGTCATGTGCATTTATCACAGAGCTGGATGAAAACACACAGCACATTAATGGTGGAAGATCGAGCCAGCTGCAGGGTTTTTTTTCCCCCACAACCTGGCAACCCACATGTATAAATAATTGATTTCAAAAGCAATGATATACTATTTACAAATCATTAAAAAAGCCATTACAAATTTAAACCCCTTGCAAACAATGGTACCTGCGATAACACAGTGACAAATGGCCAGGTCTTTCTGTTTTACTTATCTGTGTGATTATGACATAATGATTTGATTCACTAGGCTTCCTCTGTTTACGTAAGATATGGAAGTCAGGGGCGATGGACAGTTAGACTGTGAGCAGCAGTCTGTGCAGGGAGGGATTTAGTAAAGTCTTCCAAAAATAAACCTGGGTGCAGTTGATGATTTGGAAATATAATAAAGACAGGAAAATCTGTTTGTTACCAACAGATCCTCAGCTCCTCCCCTATTTTCATTTGACATAGTGGCCTCTGAAGCGTCCTTCTTATTAGACGGAGCAGATAGCGTCAAACACTGGGATCATGTAAGTTAACCCCAGAGAGCAGGGAGATGCCTTCATCTCAGCGTGACGCTGCAGAGGTGAGAGATAACATGTTTGTGTGTGTGTGTGTGTGTGTGCGTGTGTGTGTGTGTGTGTGTGTGTGTGTGTGTGTGTTTGGGGTGCTTTTGCCACCTGCACATTTTGCCTCAGCACAACAGGAGAGCGGACGCCCCATTTAGCATCACTGTCACATACGGTTTCACAGTCAGACAAACAAGAAGACGACAAACACAAGAAGAGACAGAGTGAAAGTTTGTGTTTGTGTGTGTGTGCGTGCGTGGGTGCGCGCGTGCGTGCGCGCGTGCGTGCGTGTATGCGGGAGAGAGAAAGACTTGCAAAGAACGAGCCAGCAATGGGTTCCCTAACATAAATAAATCATCAATGTGTTTCGTCGCCTTGGCTGGGTTCACAAGTGGAAGATGAAGGAGAGGAGTAGGTGAGGGAGAGTCAAACAGATCACATAGGGAGGGAAACTGCTAGCTGAGGGGAATGAAAGACAGGTGGGAATCCTATTGTCTGCTTTGCTCTGCAAACGGGGAAAGAAGAGACAGGAGCATCTGGAGTCAATCTGACGTAATTGGCGCTGAGAAAAACTGGATGCTCTGTGTGAAAACTCATGCACACGGTTATATAACACTGTAAAAAAAACAACAAAAAAAAAATGAAAGTTTGATTTCATGTTACGTTTACCCCCTCTTGTGCTTCTCTATCTCTGAAATCCTTGCAGGAACAAAAGAACAAAAAAAAAAAAAGTGATCCAGTTCTTGAATATAAGAACATTTTCATCATGCGTCATGCCGAATTTTAAAGCGGAATCGTCTCTGCTCTGAGGCTTTCAGACGTGCTGTCTAATAATGTGTTTGTTGGCCAGTTTGCCTGCCAGTTTGGCATTAATTATTTATATTCATGGTCCCAGATGATTCACAGTGGAATTTGTGATGTTCTGGTGCTTTCTTTACCTCACTTTCCCCTAACTTTAAATACATAGGTGCTCCAGCTGTTACTCCCTCATTTATGTATGCATATGCAGTTCTCCCTTTGAAGTGAAGGTCATGAAGGTCTGAGGTCGTTCTCAGTGCCACTAACTGTCCACACTCAAAGGAGTGCATTGTTCCCTTCTGTAACCACAACTCATTTCTAAGCTGAAAGGGAGGACACAGCTGTACTGATAAGATACCATCCACCTCCCGGGAGACGAAGGTTACATGCATCGTCTGTGTCCAGTAGAGGAGTTCCTCATACACCCAAGTTTACTCATCAATCACTCTAAACCTTGGAAAGCAGCATCCACACAAGGATAACCTGTATTTTGCTGCTTAAGGATGTCCTCAATCTGTGGTTAAATACCGGTCTCTTACCATGCATGGCATTACACACCATGCTGTTGCGTTATTTCTCCTTGAAGTTTGTATTATACACTTCAGAATGGGTCATCTATGTCTCTTGGGTTTCCTTCATCATCGCAATTTTTGATTTTATTCAAAACTTCGAATCAGAGTTGAGAAGTTCCTCAGCATCACTGCCATCCGACCAAAACTTCTCAATGACCAACCTTTGGTTCATGACATATTTTTAAAAAAAAAAAGAAAAGACCAGCTTGACCTCCATGATGTTGGCTGTGGACACTCATGTTCCTCACCTTCCCTTTGCCATCGTGCTGCAGTGCCACATGATGTCTCATGATCAAACCCGCAGATTGTCAGCAAATTCACATGGCACATTTATTGTGCCATTAACCCGTTCTGATTCAAAATCAAATGCATACAGAAGTATAAATGTGTTGACTGACTGACTGATTTCTTGACTAAAATCAGATTTACGGCTGATGCAGGGAAAGTTCTGTGGTGGAAGTTTTGATTTACAGATTTCACCTGCAATTTTGGAGACTTTCAAAGCAATATTCCTCTTCAGGCTGCGATTCAGGAGCTTGATCCATGATGACATGGCTGTGTTAACACCAAGCAATGTTTGCCCTTTTGCTCATGCTCTGCCCAAAGGTCAAGTGTGTGGTGGTGACTGCCTGAGGAAGGCATTACCTGGTCAAAGGAGGCCAAAAGAGAAGCAATGGAACAAAATTGTTTGTCATTTCAGTCGTTAACTACACCAAAGAAAAAAAAAATGGTGTTGCAAATAACATATGACTGCAATTAGAATATCGGATAGCTACTGCGAAATTTTAGTTAAGCTGCTAGTTTACATGGAGCATATTACATGTAGTTGTAACACTGGATAAATCCTTTAATTGTTTTCCCCAAAGTAAAGTTTTCATCCACTATGTGATACAAGCAAATACGCAACAACATTAGCGTATATGAGATTGTTTGTGCAGTGATACATCCGTCTTGTTTCATTTCGCTTAAAATGATGATGATGATGGCATGATGGCGAGCCAGAGCAGCAGTGGAAATTATTTTGCTGTATATGTGCTGATCCCTCCCCCCCCACCCCCCCACCCCCCTCCAACTGTCTGAAACCTTAAGAAAACACAGGTGGCCCAAGCTTACCAATCACAGTCGTCCCTGTTCCCGTTGGTACGTCAGTTACATTGACTTTAAGCGCAGATCGCTGTTTACCGCCATGTCTGATTCCGTATGTTACTCCTACTGTATATCTTCCATTCTCCTATGTGGCCGAGACCAGGGAGAGTTACTCATTCATAGCAATGCTGTGCAGGGACTGACTAAAGCTGCATTGTGATTTTGTTCCTCGAGTGATACTCCAAATCATAACTAATCAAGGTTACACATTTTTACAGTTCTGACTTCTGCTGTGGAGAAAGTGAAGGGAGCACTGTGGAAGGTACTACTATTGTGTTTAACGATGGTTCTCATTGTCTGGCATTCATCAATGTTTTTTTTTAAACCTGTGACAGCAAGAACACTACTGTGTTGTCTGCTTTGCTGACCCTGTGAGAGTCACTTGGAAAACATGATTACCGTGACAACACAGAAGGATTGATGATTGATGATAGATAAAGACATTAAAGACATTGCCTTCCCTCATTCTCCATGAATGGCCGAACATTATTTGAGGTAAAAAATTAATCCTTTATTCATTATCGGAGGGGAGCTGCAGGCTGTACATATCACATTTTAGCCTCTTGCTTTGTTCTTTTTTTGCAGGGATTCTCATGCACTTAAATGTTGGTTGTGTGAGCATACATACATAAATGTAAAGAGTATAACATATTTCCTGGTATGCATAGCAGTCACAAAAGTATCTTGGTGGCGTTCACCCTGAAAGAGCATGTGTTTTTGGATTCAATAAATAACACAATAAGGCACTGAGTGAATGTGAGTCTGCTCATTGAATCAGATAAAGGGAAGGTGAGTCACTACGGTGGCAGAATGCTGCCTTGTACCCTGAAGATAAGGCTGTTCAGACTGGAAAGCATGGAGTCTCATAATAAATGTAAGTAGCTACCGTCCTCACACTGAGCAAGCCGCACTTTACTCGGGAACATGATTCGGGCAAAGTAGAAGTAAAGAAGCCACAGCAAATACCTCAGACGCTAAACTATAATAGCAAAGCTACTTGTGGGCAAAAATGTTTAGCATTCATACAATGAACATTACATCGTGGTGGTTTTCACATGCATACCGAACGACGCATTGCGCTTAAGAGCAAACACTTGAAAACCACCACAGAGAGCCATTATGACTGTATTGCGGCTGCTGTGTGCCACACATCAAAACTGCAGCAAGAGTGACAGTGAAAACGGGGTTATAGAAGGAAGCAAAGGAGCTGCCTCAGTTTCTCAGATTTATACAACATGACAGTGTGGAAGTGGACCATCATGCGGCGGATGGAAAGAGAGGCACAGAGAGAAGAAACATCCATGGTTCCATCTAAAGGGATGAGAGAGGATATTGAAGGTGAGGGGGAGAAGAAATCCATTGAAAGGTACCCAGTGAGCCGCGGATGGCCCAGTGGAAACACTGGGGTTTTGCTCTGGAAATATGACAGCGTCTGACGCATCTCATTGTGGGCCTGGAAAATCTGTAAAAAAAAAAAATGAGCCCATAAATGTGAAAGGCTATAGGGTTTGGGCTTTGGAAAAAAACACACACACAAAAAACGTCTGCTGTATCTCCCCGTCCCCATCCTCCACAGCTAGGTCAACTTACAACCACACCCAGCCCATAACCCCACTCTCTGTTTGTGAAGGAATCTTATCTACAATCGTATGTACACCCTTCTGATTTCATATAAAGGTCATCATCAAAACTATTCATCATGAAATGCAATTAAACAAAAATTACTAACTGGCACTTTTTTTCTGACCAAACAACATATCATTGGCAAACTGAGTCTCCATGTGTGAAACAAGCGAATGAGCGAGTGACAAAAAACACGCCTGCATATTAGCTTTAAGACCCATGAGGTTCTCCTGCATGAAAGACACTTCATACCTGACTATTCTTGCAGTGGTGGTTGCTTTATTTTATGTCCTCCATAAATGTGTGTGTGTGCGTGTGCGTGTGTGTGTGCGTGTGCGTGCATGCATGTGTGTGTCTGCGTGTGTATATTTTTTCCTTGTGTGTGTGTGTGTGTGTGTGTGTGTGTGTGTGTGTGTGTCTAGGGTCTGGGTTTGTGTTTGTTGAAGCAGCTGAGGCATGTGGAGTGAGCAACAACAGCGCAACCCAAAAGGTCCTGAGCCAGGCATGCTGAGATTCATTTCACCGCCATTCAACCAGATAAAATATCGCAGCAGCCATGGCATTCATCCAGCGTCAGAATGCGAATGGTTCTGTGCGTCCACTTGCGTACGTGTATGAGATTTGGTTCGCTTGTCCATGTACGTGTGCACGGCGAGGTGCTGCGTGTTGTGGCCGGCAGAGTGGTTTCTTCCACTGCAACACCGAGGAGTCACCGCCTCTCTGCCCACTTGTTTTTCCATGCCATCCAACAGCTCCTCGCTGGCCCCCTGCGTGACTGGTCACATGGGTGCTGTGGGCGGTTTCACGTCCCATCATTTCCCGTGGCCGACTGTCGGGGCGTATCAGGGTGCCATGCGAGTTTAATGCTGACGAGCTGAGACAGCTCCTCTCTGACTGGGAGGGGTCCACTGGACCGAGCACAATCTGCACCCCCCCCCACCCCCTCCTTTGCATACAAACAAACACACACACAAATAAACAAATACACACACACACAAACACGCGCGCGCATATATACGCACACACAGAGGACCACAGCCACACAGCAACAGTGTGTGAGCACCATTGTGCAAATCTGGTGTGTATGCATGCGTAACTGTGTCAATACAGTACAAATATGAGTCATACCAGAAGGCATTATGGTGCTTTTTATAATCTGGTAGTATTTCTCGAGTAGCAGTTATGAATTTTCACCGTTTAATTACAAACAAGCATAAAACCAGTGATTACACTTGATTTTATTTCCTGTAATGGTTAGGAGGGTGCAGACTCGATAGATGCCGTACTACGGGTCAGACAGTGGCTAGAGAGTGACTGATGATCGCCGGGGGCAACACAAGGCTCGCAGGCAGACAGACACAATTCAAGTATATATGAGGAAGAATGACAATATAAGAAACTCAAGAGAGCCACTAAAGCTGCAGCAGCAAGAGGCGACCATGGAGAATGAGCTGTGTCACTGGGATCCAACCAGCCTCATCCAATGGTAGGATGAGGACTGGAGGAGACAAAAGCCTGATGTCAGGATTATATGACATCTCACACCTGCACCCCATCTGTGTATTTGTGTGCAAGTGTGAACATGCGTGCGTGTGTGCGCGCGCGTGTGGACGCTGACACGGACCTCTGTGTTCGTGCGCCATACGTTAACTCGCCATGAGGAAGGCCCGGCATAGGGAGGACACTCGCCTGAGGGCACGCGCGCGCACTGAGACAGATTCGGTGTGATAAAAGGCCGCTTGAAAGGGAGCGGAGCAAGCGTCGGGTTGAAGAGCTGAAGAGCAGGGCCAGATGGGGAGAAGGGCAGCAAAAAAAAAAAAAAAAAGTGTTTGACAGAGGCAGACTAACAGTGTGGGGAGGAAAAGAGGGCAGGATTCGGCTGACAGACAGAAGAGTTGGAATAATGGATAGAAGCAGTGGCAGGGACTCAGAGTGATGTTGAGACAATAGACAGACAGGTTGCGTCGGGGGAGAGAGGTGGAGGCAGAGGAGCGAGGAAGGCAAGGAGAAGGAGCAGCTTTTTTTTTTTGTTAAAAGTTGCTAAACGGATTATTTGAAGGGCTCCGCCTGCCCTTACAACACTCACAGGCATGTGTTTCCATCCAATTGTCAAGAGAATTTGAATAAACTTGAAATGTCAGACAAGAAAAATAGGCACACTTCCATGAACTGTTGAGGAGTCAATAATCGAGGCAGCAAACTGTAGCGTCGTGGCGGGCTGGCACTATATGACTGCGATAAGCAGAGTAGAGGAAGAACAGAGCCAGAAACAAATCAGTTGTTTGAGAGGAAGAGGAAGAAACAAAACCAGTCGCCTTGGCCTTGATCAAGAAAAAAAGGAGGCAATTTTTTTTTTTTTTTGCGTAATGGAGTCGTTTCATTCTTTCATGCCATTGTCATGTTACCACGATATAGGCAGATGTTGGTAACATAAACAGATTCATCTTCGTCTCTCCAGGCATAAAAACAGCTGGCCAGGTAAGTTAAATTCTAGCCACGTCAGAACTTATTTGCAAAAAGAGGTCGCCATGCCCTGTGGAGCACATTAATTCTGTTAAAAGAAAAAAGGCGAAAGCCACCTCAAGTGAGTTTATTTGAATGTCGCCATTTCCAGTGACCTTTTTCGAATGCGATACTTGTGGAAACATGGCTTGTGTCACACACCAGCACACACAGATTCTCCCTCAGTGTGAACAATGCAATCGCTACCGCCCATCCTCGCCTCCAAAAGCTTCAATTAATCACTTTTATTGATGACTGATTAATTGGCCTGAAGACAATGCAGTGAGAAAGAGGGAGAGACATAAAGAGAGGGAGAGAGAGAGAGAGTCACAGAGAGAGAGAGAGAGAGAGAGAGAAAAGAAGAGAGACAATGGGACGTCCGTATTGACTGTCGTCTCTCGCCCTCTTTGCTCTGAGTTGACTCTCTTGGCTTGCGCATGACAACCTCCTCCTTTTGCTTCAAAAAGTGATTTTTACCTGTCTGTCATCTGCATGAGTCGCATACTTCCTTCACTGGCGTAACTGGACGTAACTCTTAATCTGGCACTTCAACCTCTAACTAAACATGAACGTTTGACTGTGGTCCATGCTGGAAGCAGGTCAGATGCTGATAGGGTCACTGAGGGCAACCGCTCCTCCATCCTGCCCTTAATGACAGGATATCCACAATAACAATCTTCTCCGCTGGGGATCCATCAGACAGAATCAATGATCAGTGGTCTGATGTGTTGTTACTTGGAGGGCTGAGAATGCACATCTTTTATGAGACGACGATTTGATGTTTTATAGAT
Source organism: Dactylopterus volitans (assembly GCA_901007715.1). Taxonomy (NCBI): domain Eukaryota; kingdom Metazoa; phylum Chordata; class Actinopteri; order Syngnathiformes; family Dactylopteridae; genus Dactylopterus; species Dactylopterus volitans. Next base: position 21,025 of record CAAKHG010023211.1, read on the forward strand.
TGAAATATAGTGTGCACTGTGAAAAGTTCATTCAATGTGAGTGGTCAGATTGGGATTGGGAGGCCAGGATATGTTAAAAGTGCATCTGCATCCGTTTTTTTCAATTCCTTCCTCCACTTCAGCGTCAGATGAAGGCACGGCGACCGGCGGCCTCCTCTCAAGAATGTCTGATTAATCTGACCAGCCAAGGGATGAATGTACAGCCTGACACAACGAGTCGCTGTGACACACTGTGCGCGCCAACAATCACCACACTGCAGCGTGGCATCTGCCAACCATTTTTAACTGTGGCTCTTGACAGGCTGGGACAGAGGAGGAAATGGAAAAGCGGCTTTTCTGTGGAAAGTGTCAAATCGTTTTCGCTGCAGACGCACATGTCCGTTTGAGCAGAGGGAGAAACCGCGGGCCTGATAGTGTGTCATGATAGCTTCATCAACAGCTTCATCGTTTGAGCAGCTGGAAGTCCTTTCCCTGATTAAGGCCTAGAAGGAGAGTAGGATGGAGATTAGCGAGGCAGCGCGCAGACGAGCGGATGGGGGAGTGTGACGTGATTGACAACTAGTTTATTTACTCCCCAGTTTCTCTTTCACAGTCACAACTCTGTACTGAGCCACTAAGCTCTGATTTGTTTTTATTCTTTTCCACCAGAGGTCTTGTCTGTTTGTCTGACGCAAAAGCACTGACGGGTGGGGATCGAAGGGGCAGTGAACCAGGTTTTCAATGCAGTGGACAAACTTTTCTTCCACTTTTAATTCAAAATGCCGCCAAGCTCCTGGGTCAAGTGGAATCAAACAGATCAGTCAGTGTGGGGCTTGGCAGGAATCTGACTTTGGCAGGTATCTCCGCCCTGAGAAAAACATGGAGTGTGGGTGGTGGTGGAATCTGTGTATCCCGCAGAGGAGTTGAGGTATCTGGGGTACGTTATTGTCACGCTCCTTTGAACTTCCCATCATTGTGCCCCTCCTGTGTGCATCTCAGCCCTCTAGCAGCCATTGACCTCTGCTATCTCAGTTGTTGGCCTGTCTCTTTTTTTTTTTTCCTACCGATTTTCTCATACATTAACCTTGGAAGACGCAACAACAAATATGACAATATTCCGATTTTTTTTTTTAAGTCCCTTGGGGTCCGGCATTAAGATAACTGCTTCTTGAACACTGGAAACAGTTTATTACCTGAGTAACAAGGACAGCTTGTTTTGACGTTGGAGAGATAAAAGTGGAATTTGCGAACAAACCACCACTAGACCTGAAGATGACCTATGATCTACTGGTTGGGATAATCATGCTCAATCCGTGCGTCAGAGCCTATCCCTTATGCCAATGTCATCCTTGTACTGAAGACATTGCTGTCACTAGTTATGCAAGAAATAGTGTTTGCGATTGGAAAAAATTGAAAAACACTGCAAGAAAATTGAAATCAGGCTTATCTACTGGACGTGTGAGAGCTTGTTTCAGCGCTCTTTCACTGTGGTGTGAGTACGCTGACGGGATAGAATGGATTGACTCGGAGTTAAAATTACATCCACACAAACACAGAGGCTCACATGTATGAAAAAAAAGGCCTCTCTCGCTAATCCAGGCTAGCTCCGGCGGGCCTATAGGGGGCTGGTCTAATCCTGTTATCAGGCCCAGCAGATGCTGTTGACAGAACAATAAGCGGGGGGCCAATACGGCAGCGCAGCCCTGAGGAGGTCATGAGCCAAACTCATCACAACGGCAGCAGGATCACTGGCTGGCTCCAGCAAGCTGGACTCGCCACTCGTCACACACACTGGCTCAAGCAGGCTGAACGCCACACTGCGACAGCCGTTCACAGTGATTTGTTTCTTGGTGCGCAAATCCCATTTAGCTTTGTCTGCAGCGTGCGAGTTGTGTGGAGCTGGGCACCTCTAAAGCACAGAACTGACCTGAGGAATGCTTCAAAATTATGAGACAATGTGCAAAATGTAAACTAGAATTAGACGTCTGTAAATCCCCGAAATAAGCCTTTTACAAAAAAAAAATTAAAGTCCCAAGCTAAAAAAAACAAACAGTCAATTAACAGTTCCCCTTGCCGGGGTTTTGTTGAAATCTGTATGAAAGAAAATGTTGAAAAATGGTGGGGAAATATTGCACATAGTGACGTGAGTAACAAAAAATCCCCACATGTTTAACAGTTTGTGTACAACAACCTGAATACCAATATCATTTTTATCTTTTCAGGTACCTTTATCTTTTAAGATATATCTCTGGCTCAAGCCTATCTGTCATCGATGGTCCTGCCAAAGGGTGAATTTGTAATCACCCGAACAGTGCTCGCTATTTCGTAATACCACTTTGATCCTAAAGAGGCAACAGTGAGTCACGCTGCTAAAAGGAGTTGCAGCTGCACTCAGAGAACCTGGAGTTAAGGTATGCGTGCTGTATGTGTGTTGCTTCCACACCACAGAGCAAAGGGAGCGCCTGGGGCTGCTGGCTTTGTGGCTCAACTTCCAGCAAAGCCGCAAAGGGGAGGCTGCTCCCCACAATGTGGCTGGCAAAACAGATTTATGTCCCCACAAAATACCATGTATGTCGCACCTTTAGCGCCGATGGGAATGATGGCGCGACAAATAAACAGCGTTACTTTTTTCAGTAATGACTAATCAAAATAGTTACTGTTTCCATGGTTACAACGCTTTTACTGGGACTGAAAATAAAATGCGGGGCGTCACTTTAACAAAACTAATTGAACCTGTTTTCAAACGAATGATCTGACCATGCTCTCTCAACCATGGAGGAGTTAGGTGAAGGGGCGAGACATAAGTGATGATGATTGTTTAGAGTAAAATTTCATGGCAAGCCAACAAGCGGCAGAGCCGGGCGCGTGTTGTTCACACACTCGCACACAGACGTCACAAACGAGCAAGAGACCGGCACACAAAGCAATGGCGAGCCCAGATGATTCAAAAGGTGAAGTTTTTAAACTGGAAGTTCAGACATGACTTTTCCCTCATTGAGATGAAAGGCAAGAATGTAAACATGAAATATGATCATGACAGGAACAAAGTGTTTCTCCATGTCGGTTTGTCTCACATTGTCCCACAGCAACAATAAAACAGTGTAGATTAGTATATAACGTTTTTCTGTTAATAATTCAATCTATCAAGTGTCAACGTTATTAATTAAACATACTTAACATCCAGTTTTATTATGAATAATTGAACACACAGTTGAATTCAAAGTTCCAGTAAAAGGGAGCGCGGGGGAGATTCAAAGTGTTTGACATATTTGAGCATTTAAAAATGTACTTTCATCATGCTGTAACTAAGTTACTAACTCAGTTACCTTTTGTGAGAGGTAGCAGGTAACTATAACTAATTACTTTTTAAAAGTGTCATTCCCAACACTGACTATTGGGGAGCTGTGCAGCAGCAGGTCGTGTTACTGAACCAAGCCATGCACCTTACCTGTCAGCCGCAAGCACACACACACCAACACCAACTCGATCAACAACACAAACTACAGTCCCTGTGTAGTGACAGTCGTCCTGCAAAGGATGAGCCATGTGACCTCTGAGCTGAGAGGAAGGAAAAATCCAAATCATGGAAAAATAAGCTGGAGGAAAACCAAAACGGCCGCAACATGACAAAAGGAGATCTGCAAAATAAAACCGATCACGGTCAGAAGAAAAAAAAAAAAGAAAGAGCTGAAACACGTGTACACATTTATCATGGCAAACACAATAAGCATATCATACAAGACAGCAGAAATAGTGAGGATGCTGGCTGTGATGACGAGGAAGTGCATTTTCTCCCATCTCCCTGACTTTCTGGTTTGTGTCCCAGTTTAACCAAATCCCATTAAAAAGGCTTTCATCTCACTGCACTTCATTACTGGCATAAATGCTGCGGCTCACCACTGAGAGAGGCAGGGATTAGACACGACAAGCTCATCTAAAATGTTATGCTTTCAAACCCCGGTAGCTTTTTTATTTATTTATTTATTTATCTATTTTTTAAATAAAGACACACATTTAAATTCTCCGTACTGGATCAGCCAAATAGACCCTCCTGTGCTAAAGAAGGGTTCATGAAGGTCAGGCTGGTTGTGCTGTGTATAGGCTTTTGTGGGCAGGTGTGCGTCCTTACGACTTCATCCACATAAAAACTGGCCTGCGATATAGCGGCACATGTACCGTATACATTTCCCCTTTAAAATGAGGACAGGCCGTTCGGCATCCCTGAGAACTGTGAACATATTCAGTAGAGAGAGAGCGGGAAATAATACGGTCATTCTCTGGGAAAGAACAAAAAAAAGAGAGAAAGAGAGAGGAAGGAGGGCAGAGAAAGAGAGAGAAAGAGAGAGAGAGAGAGAGGCCTGTGTGTATGATTGGATGCAATGGGTCAGAAGCTTTCGCACGCATTTATGAATGCTTATTTTAAGCAGAGCCCAAGCTGGGCTAATCTTCACTGCTCGCCTGACTGAGGGTGCTGATTAAAAGCTAATTATATGCTACAGATTTGGCCTCTGGTGAAGACGCCGCTGATTTGACACGGCTTGGACTCTGGCCTGGGCGCATGCCTGTGGGCTCCGGCTCCAGATAGTCATGCATGTGTGTGTACAAATCTGAGGGGAACAAAACGTCATCTTGTATGATGGAAGCTACGAGGTTTGTGTCTGCAGCACTGCTGGCAAGACTCCATTTGCAGAATCATTTAAAACTGTGCATTTCCATTTTACACCTTACAATTATATTACATTATGATTTTCAGATCACTCAGTGCTTAAAAAGTGGTTAATAATTTCACAGATTGGGATAAAAGTAATTACTAATTACTAATTAGTATTACTAATAATCAGTCATGTTTTTACTGATTGCGCTGCTTTCCAATATTACATTTACAGATGCTTCACTTCAAACAGCTGTAACATTAAAAACCCTTATTGCATGTTTACGCTTCAGGTGTCCCATCATGTGAAATATGATAATTAATTTATCAAATTATGGGTAATTTTTGTTTTAAACAATCTTGATGCAACCATGGGGAAAATACATTAGTCAACGCTAAAACAGCTGTTTTGAAATGATTTTGAGGCGACACTGACGCGGCCGATCCGTCGTTTCCCCTCCTCAGACTAAACGGCTGTTATCACACTTTGTAACCTGAGCTGAGCGGATCAGCAACAATGCTAAACACTTTATGGCGCTCGGATTTATCAGTGCAGGCATCATGGAAAGGATGCTGGTGGAGGCGGTGAAGAGCCAGAAGCGCCACAGATGCCACAGTAGAACCAAAAGCCTTTTTTTTTTTTTTTTTTTTTTTTTTACATCATGTTCAAATATATTTCCATTCCTATGTGTCCCACTACTGTGTCAAAATCTGCTTTTTTTCCCCCTTCAAATAATGTTACAGTAGCATTTGTTCTCTGTGCCGACATATCGGTACATTTAACTGTGTCAGCGTCCTCTCACTGCCACACACAGTGCACATACACTGTTCCACTCTTCTACATTTTGCTGTTAACATTTGTACTTTTTTCCACTTTATGTGGTTTTTGATTTTTACGTACAACTTGAATACAGTGATACAAATAGTAATGTAAATAATACAAAACTCTATGAAAGAAACACCAACCTCTAAAACAGACAAACACAAACACCCAGCCCCAAAAACTAAATGACAATAGTCATAATAATGGTAAATTACAATCTAATGAATAAAAGAAGAGAAAAAAGTGTTTCAGTTCATTCAAGACAATGTGAGTCCCAGGTTTTGTAAAAACCCCTCAGTGGAGCCGTTGAGGGTGCATCTGATTTTTTCCAGCTTGATCACATCACATCTTTTATCCATTGGTTGGTTGATGGAGGGGTTTTATATTTCCTTTTGAACAAGACTTAATGCCTGACCATGAAAGAGGTAAAGGCAAAGATCTTTGTAAGCAAACAGGGGGGCTCGGGCCACATTTCACTGATAAAAGACCAAAAATACCAACAGTAGGAGATGATACTAAAGTCATATGCCTGAATAATGTCAAACAATATTCGTGTTTTAGGGTTTTCATACAGTAGACATATTCCCAGAAAACCTAACAAAATTACATTTGTGAAATTTATTTTGACTTTAGTTTATCATCTCCCAGCATCTCCATTCTTCCTTGTTGATGCAGTCTGGTCGCATCCATGACAAATGAAAGCGCGAGTGTTCCTTGAAATATTACATTATTATTTTTTTGCTGACTATTTGCTTTTTTTTTTCTCTCTCTTCGGGAATATTTTTCATTTGTCATTTTGAAACCTGACATGCCGATGTCATTTGCGATATTTAGTCAGCTGAAAATCTAGCTAGTTAGCATTTGGCACAATATGACACTTTCTAGTTTGCTGCACTAAATAAATGAACCTATAACGCAGGTAAGGTATACTGTCAGAAAGTATGAAAATAGTGTATTAAAAATGCATTTGCATTACTTAGCAACAGCATGTATGCATCCAAATTTTCTTTTCCACTATCGCTCATCTTGTCCGAAGTCACATCCTCCCCTCTCGAGTTCTTAATAGCTCAGCACCTGAGTTATGTTACAGTGTGATTGGCTTTGACTTTCATGTATCGCTAGATGAACTCTCCCAGGGCCTCTTTCTCCTTCGCCTCCGCCGTTGCTGCCATCCCAGCACTCAATCAGGCAGACGGGAGGGGGTTAACGTCTTTTATAAATGCGGCAGGGAAGAGAAAATAGAGTGGATGCTTCGCCGCCTGTTAGCAGCTTGTCGTTGACATCATTACTCCTCTGGCATGGCAACGTTCTCTGCCTATGACCCTCCCGCGGGAACTAACCCCAGTTGCCACACCACAACAACGCATGCAGCAAACATGTCTCACAGCCAATTGGCTGCTGGGTGTCTTACAGTTGTTGGCTATTTTTGTCTCAGGCAGTGACACAGTCGGTTTGTTCAACTGCTTATTTTCTTACCCGGGCAGCACTGTTCACAGTAAGCATCTCAATAAAACAGCACATAAAACGCATTAGCATTTTACCAGCTGCCTAACAGAGGTATTAGCTTTTTTTTTTTTATGAGCTGAGAAACAAAAGCTGATGTTCGCAAAGGTCAAAAAGTACTTGGCTCGTGCCTTTTAAGAGTCATTATGCGTAAATATCACTGGGTGCTGACATCTTGAGTTCCAATGTGCTGTTATGTCATGCGTTTCGGCTTTCCAGTGCTGCTCGGAACACAAAAGGAGAAAGAGCCCGCAGCTGCTCAGGCGCCTTGTCAACAACAGAGAGAGGACAACTCTACATGCTCACCCTCATGTCAAGGACAAGCTCCCTCACAGCTACATCACACCTGGTCACTGCCTGAATGCGTGTGTTTGTGTGCGAGTGCGTGCGTGTGTGTGAAGAGAAAAGCGAGCGGGGGAATTGTTTGAGAGCTGGTGTATGACTGGAGGCATCTTGACAACTCCAGCCTTCCCTCTCTAACTCTCACTTCTCTCCCCCTATCTTCCCCTCTCATCTCCCCTCCTACTTCCCTCCCTCGCCTATCTTTATTATTAGTGGCAGCTAGAGGCAGTGGACCGGAAAATTCCCATCGAGAAACAAACCCACATCTGCATATTACAGCCCCGTTTCACGTCTGCCATGAGCGAATAAATTAATACATGAATAGCAATGAAAATCATCCATGAGCTGCTTCATTCGCTCTCTAAATGTGTGTGTGTGTGTGTGTGTGTGTGTGTGTGTGTGTGTGTGTTTTAGTGCATGTTTGAGTGTGAGAGTCAGGGCCAGTTGCAAGTTGCCTCTTTTGGCCATGCTCACCCGCACAGGGTT
>CAAKHG010023212.1:0-10193 GCA_901007715.1 Dactylopterus volitans
TCGCAGGTGTTTAACACGGTCTACTGAAGTCCATTCTCAGGGTTCCTCCGCCAGAGGATTCAGGTTTCCGCATCACGTTTGTGTCCGCTGAGTATCGGACCGCGATCGAAGTCACAAATAACACTCATAGCTCCGCCTCCTAATAGTATTCGTATTTCACTCTACTCTATATGCCACATTCGATGTCATGCAACCCAGAACCAAAACAGATGTAGCAAAAGACTGATTTTTTTTTTTTTTTCACTACACTTACAAAGAGAACCTGGGAGCTCCGCTTCCCCTCAGCCGGACCTCTAACCAATTCCAACCATCATTCAGGTCCGTCTGTCCAAACCCGGACTGTCAGGGTCCGGGTGAGGTCGGGTCGGGTATCCAGACCCGTCCATGCACCCTCCTCCATTTTCATCACTGACACTGTAATGTGACAGGCACCAACTTCAAGCCCACCTCCAGATCCTGAGGGCGGTCTCAACCTGCTCTTCTTGTAAAGTGCCAGGAGACAACTTCTGCTGTGATTTGGCGCCATATGAATAAAGCTGAATTGAATTGAACTCATGTTATCTGCATTAGCACATTCTGCCTCTACTTAAGTGGCTAAGTTGAACGAAAAATGAATAAAATCTTCAAAGCCTGCAGATGCAAAAAAAAAAACAAACACACAAAAAAAGAATTTTCTCATTGTTGAAACCAAACAGATGAAGACGCTTATTTAAAAAGAAGCTGCTGTGAGAACAAAAAATAACTGGATTTGCACTCCTTTTGTCCATAAACCTGATATTTTTGCACTGTGGAGGTCCATTTTCCTCAGGAACACACCACATCTGTTGCCCAGTGTGTGTGTGTATGTGTGTATGTGTGTATGTGTGTCTGTGTGTGTATATGCATGTTAGCTGAGGCCACTGTGTAACACCACCATGCCCCCACCCGCTCTTCTGTCTTTTTTACAAGAGGTCACGACCCCAGTGAGTCCTGGAGGAGAGGTGAGAGTTTACACTGGGGGGCCAGACAGGATTCCCGGCCCGCTGAACATGCCTGAACCCGGGAGACGCTGCCTGCAGCCGTATCTGATGGACAACAATGGTGCTGGCCTGCGCGCGTGTGTGTGTGTGTGCGCGTGTGTGTGCGTGTGTTAGGAAGTGAACGAAGGATATCGAGAGAGCAGCGAGAAAAATGTAGACAAACAGATAGTGAGAAAGTGAAGTAATTTCAAAAGGAAGGTGAACGGAGAGATAAGACACCCCACACACACACGCACACACGCACACACACGCACACACGTCTCACCTGTGTAACCACACAAACACACACTGTGGCATTCAAACTGGCATCCCGGCTCCTGCACACTCAAACCGAGCATCCTGGACACAGCAGCCTGTCATCAGCGCCGCAGAATTAAACATCCACGTCGTCTGGTGTGTGTGTGTGTGTGTGTGTGTGTGTGTGTGTGTGTGTGTGTGTGTGTGTGTGTGCGCGCGTGATTGCGTGTGTTGCGGGGTGGCTGATGCAACGCCCGCGGACATTGGCACGGCTCTGAGACCGGATCTGGAGGTCCCCCCCTGAGCTTTAGGAGTCAGGTTGTTTGGGGTTTCCGTTTTTTTTTCCCGCTCGTCTAATGGCGCGCGCCAGGAGGGGAGGTCTCACTCTGGACAATATCCCCCCGCTTAAGGCTGGTTAAATAACGCCTGAATTAATCACCGCGTCTGCCGGGGCCGCGCAGCCGGCCAGGCCTCTAATTAAAGGCTTAAAGGGTCAGTTCACCCAAATTGAACAATTATTTTCGTAATTTGGCGGTTTAACCTCTGGTGCGTAAAGCCTGATCGATGCCGGAGTCCTTTAAGGGCGCAGACGCAGACGCAGACGCGCGGGCGGGCGGATGTTCCATATCACATGTGCATCGCATCCAGGTGACGGCGGAGACACGCAGCCGCGGCTCTCTGACAGCTTCCCGGGTTTCTGCGTGTTCTTGTCATCCACGCTCGCCGCCGCGCGCGCACACACACGCACGGACGCACGCGCACACACACGCCGACATACGAGTGACTCCATTGGCTGGAAATGACCGGGAGAGTCTGCCGCGTCTGCGCGTGCAAACAAAAGAACGATGTCACACGGCGCGTGAGACAGAGGCGCGCGCGACGGGCCCCGCGCTTCACCCAGGGGCCACCTGGGGCTGGAGCGCGGGGAGGGGCGCGTAAAGGCAGGTTCTGCGGTGGCTGTCTGGACACACACACGCGCACGCACACACACACACACACACACACGCTCAATTCTTGGTGCGATCGGTGTTTGCTGCCGTGCAGCAGTTCCGGTGCTCTCGCGCTGCCCAGCGTCCCCTCGGTCGTTCACGGTGTCACCAAATCACCAAAAGGTCCCCCGGAGTAGTCGGATTACTTCGCGGTAAGTGTGTGTCATGAAAAAGCCCTGGCTCGTGTGTGTGTGTGTGTGTGTGTGTGAGAGAGAGAGAGAGACTGTAAGCGCGCGTCGTATCCGGTGTTACCGGGAGAGCGGCAGCGCTTCTCCTCACCTCGCGCAGCGCGCGCCGGACCTGTTGTCCGGGCGGGCCGCGGCACGTGCGCGCGCTCTCGGCTGTTTGATTCGTCCGCGCCGCCGAGCGCGCGCGGGTGTCAGACGGGGGCGGCGATTCCCTCTAAAAGACTCTTTTTTTCTCAATAACCCCCCGGATCAACTCTCCCGGTGCGTCTCCGCTCCCGACCGCCTCCCGGCTGGTCGCCGCCGCCGCCGCTGGCAGGACTCCCGTCAGGAGGGAAACGGCGCGCCGGTGTCGGAGCGCGGCGCCCGGACACCGGAACCGCCGCTCCGGGAAGGCTGGTTCGGTTCGCGCAACTGAGCCCCAACTCGAGCTTCGCCCTCCGTCCAGATGCCGCCGGGAGCGGCGGGTAGACATTCGGGCGGCCCCGCTCCGGCTCACCGGGAGTGCCCAATCCCGTCCCTGCCCGTGCCACGTTTCTGGAGATACACGAACGCGCGCGCGCGCACACACACACACACACACACACACACAAAAAGGCTCCGCTCTCCATCTCCGTGTCCGGCTGCTCTCACGCACGTCGGAGCTTCACCTCACCCCCGACCACCCCCGGCACCGGCAGCGGCACCGGCAGCGGCGGCACCGGCAGCGGCGGCAGCACCGGCAGCGGCACCGGCAGCGGCGGCACCGGCAGCGGCACCGGCAGCACCGGCAGCACCGGCAGCGGCAGCCGCACAAAAGCGCAACAAGAGAACCCGTTCAGGTCCCGGCGGCGCCCCGCTGCGCGCTCCCGCTCTTCCACCCGAAGACATCCGTGTGTCACTTGTGCCAGTCAGGATTGCCATCCATCACCACGCGCACACACGCACACACACACACACACAAGCAGCCCAGGAGAAAGACGAGAGGGGGCTCCTACCTGGTTGGAACATACTTTGGAAATAAAAGATGACCAGAATAAAGGATCCCAAACATGTGGCGAATATCATCCGGCATATCCTGCTCATCCTCATCAGCTCGCTCAGAGGTTGTTTCATGTCCAGACGGAGACGGAGACGGAGACGCCGCCGCTGCTGTCGCTGCCGCCGCCGCTGCTGTCGCTGCCGCCGCCGCTGCTGTCGCTGCCGCCGCCGCTGCTGTCGCTGCCGCCGCCGCTGCTGTCGCTGCCGCGCTCGGGAATGAAGGGCCGGTTTGTTGGAGGCTCCGGGGCTCTGCTGGTACTGATGAGGATTGTCCGCCGGTCAATGAGCTGAACGCATCCAACGCGGAGCGTACCAATGCCGGACTGTGGGAGGGGGGGGACGGGGACCGGGGCCGCCCGCGCCGGCGCCGGCGCGCACCCCCGCCCTGCGCAAATGAGCGCGTCCAGATGTGCGCTTCTCTTGTGTGCGCTCACCATCCACGCGGGGACACAACGCGGACAGACAGACAGGCAGGACGGCCGGACGGACAGACAGTGAGACAGACAGGCAGGCAGACAGGCAGGACGGCCGGACGGACAGACAGGCAGACAGACAGGCAGACAGACAGTGAGACAGACAGGCAGGCAGACAGGCAGACAGACGGGCGGGCGTGCAGCTCTCTGGCCGCCGCTCCGTCCACGTTTGGCGGCACCAGGAGACTCACTGCGGCGCGCTCAGTGCTTTCCAGAACTCTTCATGTCCTGATATATTTACGGCGCGTTCGCAGATGCGACAGCGGCGGACAGAGTCACAGAAGTAGCGGTGGAAAGTGACTATTTACCGACGAGGCCCTGCTAAAACTGCAGCATTGATTAAGATTCCTGGTGACACGCGGCCACGACTTTAACGCCGTCATATGATGCAGCAGCCCTGCGATAAGGCTCCCCCCCAGGAGGAGTTTTATGCTGGGGGTTTTTCATCGTCACCCCACTCAGATGCATTGGAGTGGCAGGATATTAGGGACCCCTCTCAGTGTGACCCAGTACGGTCCAGCAGCATCACAAACGGCCCCCTTAACAATCGCTCACACGTGTCAACAGCTGTGGCTTTCTGAGGGGAACATGCAGGGTTTTACTGTCGTGGCTCATCAGCGTAAATGATTCATTTGTAAATTTGATTATTCGTTCAAACTGGGCTCGGTGCTGCTTGATCTTCCCTTAATCCTTCTCCATCTTCGTCCTTAAATGTTTATTCTATATTCTTTTATCTGGAAAGGACTGTGGGCTTGAGCTCAAAGAAATGCTGCATGAATGAAATCGCTTCCTCTGAGGTGCACACAACCACGAGTGACCAGTGACTGCACAGACGCGTGTTGTGGTCACGGCGGTGCTTCCACGACCTGCAGACACCTTCTCTGCAGACATTGTCACTAGTAGAAGCAGCAGCGGTGGCAGCAGTAGCAGGAATGGCAGCGGCCGACGTGAAGGCGACCCACACATCCCCGCATCTGCTTCATCTTTCCATCTTCCCGTGTGACTCCACATACAGCTACAGGGCCACCTAGTGGTGCCGGGGCGCGCTGCAGCAGGGCCAGGTCCTGAGCGCCGCGCCGCGCCGCCCCGCAGGCAGTGATAGATGGGCGGATCCAGCATCTTAACCTTGCTGCGAGTCCCCGGACAGGGTAATCAGATTACCCTCTGATGGCGCTTTGATGCACATGCCAAAAGTTCCGTGCCCTTGTTCGCGTTGGAATATGCTGAGTGTGCGACTCGAGTCGGGGAAAAGAGGCAGAGGGCGGCCTGGAGGAGGGCCTGGAGGAAGGCCTGGAGGAGGGCCTGGAGGGGGGCCTGGAGGGGGGCCTGGAGGAGGGCCTGGAGGGGGGCCTGGAGGAGGGCCTGGAGGAAGGCCTGGAGGAGGGCCCCAAAGAGGCTCACCTGTTATGATCCTGCTACAGTGCTCGGCGGGTGGGCGGCGCGACGCGACGCGTGACGGGGCAGCAGGACGGTGCAGCAGGACGGATGAGGCCTTCTGGACTGGCGTCAACACTGCGACACATGGAGGGAATTAGAACCATGTCCCGGCGCGGGGCGGCGGAACCTCGAGGGTCAGCGGCAGCTTTTAAGCTTTTCAGATATCCGCGTTTGTTTGCGTGAGACACTTGAGTGACGCGCATGAATATTCAGCAGCAATTTCGGGACAGCTGGCGGCGCTGAGTCACAGAGAGAACATAAAAGAGGAGGCAGCGGGCAAACGCCAGCTTCGGGAATCCTGGCCGACTGTCTCGATAAAGAATCAAAACCGGAGCGTTCACCGATAAACACCATTAATTTGGTGATTCCATAATCCCCGTCTCGTCCATTACATGAAATTAGGACTGTGGAAACCCTGGTGGCCCCTGCCGTAGCAATAAAAACACGGAGCTTTTATTCCTCGCAAATGCATCAGATCCCGCCGTCTTATCACGCTCCTGCAGCCTTTAAATCTCAGCTGTATCAAAGCTTACAGAGGCTTTCAAAAGGCAGAACCTCGGGAAGCGTCTTATCTTCCTCAAAGCCGTACAAACGCATCCGTGGTGCTTTATATTTGAAAATGACGCCTGGGGCCAAGGTTTCCCGAAAATTAGAGCAAATCTTAAAAGCGGCGCAAACGAGCGGCTTGTTGCCACATCAGAGCGGCAGTCCTCCGCCCGCCCGCCCGCCGTCAGGTGCAAACCTCACTGGTCAGCTCAGCCGCCCGCTGCCGTCGACGCCTCAGAGTGCTTGCCTGCTGCTGTTGCCGTAGGAACCGTGATTGACGGCGCGGGGGCTGACCTCGGTTCCACCTTGGACAAGCGCTCGGCTCGGGTCAGCGAAGGTGAGCGCCTCAGAGAGAGACATTTCAAGCTCATGTCAGGCCAGAAGCTGGCGCCGCTCGGGAAAAAAAGTGAGTACGACGTCAACAGAATCCAACATCATTCAGAATAATTTAGTATGACAATTTTTTCTTGCCCATAAAATACAGAACATTGGTGAATTAAAATGAGCTGAAACTGAACCCTAAACTCTCCTTTTGTGTTGGATTCGAGAATGCCCCTTTTCCTCGTAAACCCATCGAGAAACGTGCGCCACAAACGGCGTCATCGCATCCCAGAGATCACCTGATCACACAGAGCTGCACGCATCCTAAATGCGGCGCAGTCGCTATCGATTAATCCGTGCGAAAGGACGCTTGCAGCGCGAAACCGAAGATATCACCCAGTGCAGTTTCTCTCAGTCGTTTGTCAGCTCGGCGCTTTGGTCTTCCATCATGATCGAGCGGTGCAGATAATGACTTTATGGATATTTTTGTGACGGCTGAAATGCAAATGTTTCAACTGGCCCAGTCTCCCGAGCGTCCTGCTCCGAGAGTCTCACTCAAAAGCCTCATGCAACAAACTGCACGTAGCCCGGCGCCGGTGTCGCCCGTGTCGCCCAGCTCCGCCCTGACGCGTAGTGCGGTGTGCTTTAAGGGCGCGTGACAGTTACCAACGCAAACTAAACCCGAGGAATATTGCTAAAGTCAGTTAAGCACTTGCAGGCTACAATCGCTGCGGCCGTATCGCCACTGCGCCGGCAGGTAGCGCTGAAAGACCTGATGAAGCAAATGATGGAGAGCTGCCTGACAAAGAGGAGAAGTGGCGGAACGTTGGAACCCATCAGCCTCTTTGCAGCAGACTCGGCTTTGACTCCGGGGCGTCTGGGTCCCGCCCACTTCCAGCTGCAACTGGATGCTGACTCATCCACTTTGGCGATGGAGGCTCGCATCGTGCACTCGCGGGTCATTTCGTGACTTCATCTGCCTTGCAAGTATCGGGCAGTATTCACGTGTATCCAGTATGTGTGCGCAATAGTGACTTAGTTCATTTGAAACTGGAACACCAAATACTGACCTCTGACTTGTAAAGCAAGGCATCGCTTAAGGGTGCATCATTACGGCATCTGTCTCCCTTCAGAGCAATCAATCCTCCTCGTCAGACCGTCCTGTGGAGCATCTGTGGACGGCCAATAGTCAGTGCCTGACGTCCTCCACCCGCTTACTGGCTGACACAGCCGCCAGGACCAGTGACCTCTATCTAAAACCCAATTGAACGTCTTATTAATTTTAAGTCAAGTATGTAGCCACTAATGTAGTGCGGGGTCAGTGGCCACCGAGGTGGACTGTGAGCGACAGGGCGCATGAAACACCGCTCATGAATTATTCAGGCGCCAGCATTGTGAGCAGGAAACTCATCTGAATCCGCTGCTCGAGCATTGACCCCGGGACACAAAGCTTTTCAAGGTCTTGCCATGGTCACGGAACTGAACTTTCTGCACCTCCGGCAGAGTGGCAGGACATCAAGGAGGTGATGGGGAAGTATCGCGTTCGCCCAGGGGATGAAACAATGTCTGCGGGTAGCCATTTTGTGCCTTGATAGCCACTAAATTGCTGCAATTTTCATTAAAAAAGCGATGAGAAAATGGATTGCGACGTGCAATTGGGGGCCGTAGTGGTGCCATTCGGTAAGACCACAAGTCACTGCTGCAGCAAAGCCTTGGGAGCATCCTCAGCTCAGAGACACAGCTCTCTGGTAGATGGTTCTCTAAAGCCTGGCATCATAGACCCTGGCCTTCAAATTAAAGTATTTGAAGTCAGTAGCATGTCAATCATTTGTGACTTTTGAGGGTCATATCATATCCAAGTCATTTGACTGGAATAATCGAAGCAATCGAGTTCACGTCCAGCCCCGCTCACTCAGAGACAAAGTTGGCAATACCAGGCTGAATCGTCACGAATCTGAGGCTGGCTCAGAGCATCTGTGTTCCCAAAGAGTTGCTCAAATGAGGCCAGGGTCTTCTCTTCTGTGTGGGACTCAAAGCCACCGCCGTCATGTCAGACCGGAACAGTCCAAAGACTGGGAGTTCATTTGCTGGGAGTCAAATCCACAAATCACTCAGTTTCCAAGTCTTGAAAATGGTTTCAAGTTCCATGAGGTCACTTCATATCGTGCGCCTCCATGTGTGAGTCCGTGTGACGTAAATATTGTCCACCACCGGCGTTCACAAGGAGGAACCAAACTTTGAGACCAAAGAGGTCACAAGGTGGAATATCTTGGCAGCCCTCGGACTCCGCCCACCATTCCCGTACGCTTCGCTCGGTGTGCCAAAAAACCTTTTTTGCGATCACAAGAAACTCGAGGAGGAGCTCGCCCTCAAGAGGGTGGAAGACTGCAGAGTCTCCTCAGAGCGGTGAACGTGTGTTTTAAGGGGTGGTTGTGCGAGCAGATTCTCTCATACCCGGTTCTTCTCCCACCTGCTGGAATGGAAGCTCGTTGGTAATTTGCCCGACACGGGCTGCTGAACATGAACGCAGATCTTCAGAAATGTAATACGAATGTTGATCCCACTGATGAACACAGACATGGAAAATGGGAAGCATGGATGGACCTTCAGATCTAGTTTGGATCTATACTCCCGTGTCAGAGCCCCTCACATACTGTCTCAGACGAGCTCCACAGCGAGCGTGTTTTTCATGTCAGATGTAATTACCCGAGTTACAACCCGAGTTTGAGTCTTAATTGGAGTCACCGGAGGAACCCCGCAAGAATAATTGCAACTGACAAATGAATGCACATTAAAAGCTGGCTAAGTGGTTATGATGTTTAGCAGGGGATTTAATTGTAACTGTAATTAAAACATCTGAGAGATGGCAGTATAATCCCCACAAAGAGAATGAGCAGGGAGCAGCGCGATCAGCGCCGATATCTCCGGCATTCTCCGACATGCGACTCTCTCCCGCGGTGCCGAGTCGATTGTGGAAAAGGCTAAAAATATGACAAAAGAGTGGGTAGATTAATGAGGTGTGAGGTGTTGCGCAACTTGTGGCGTCGCGACTAAATATCCAGAGGGACGGCGCGGCAGATAAAGCCTCTGTCTCTTTTATGACTGTGGTGCTTCATTTCAAACCCAGGAAGCGGCGTGGGTGGCGTCACGCTGGATTTGATGACATCCTGATGTCTACTTACATGACACCGTTATAAAACAGATCGTTTTTGAATGAAACTCTGAAATGATGAGTGAAATCTGGACGACGGATAATGGCGGCGGACTGACTCGCTGTGTGGAGCGTGCGTATCCTCTGTTCTACTGTTAGATGGCCCTGTCAGTAATTTCCGCCACTCAAGCCTGCACGTTCGGTCTCAGTGTTGAGGTGGAGACGCAACCCGTGTCCAGCTAATGGTTCCATCCACCGTCTGTCATGTTGTGTAACGGGGACGTCTTCAAAGCAGCGAGACGTCCCCGGAGAGTCTTGCGCTGTGTCTTGTAATTGCTGCCGCAGAAGCCACGGCGAGTCACTGTGGAGCAAACCGGGGAAAGCTTTGACTTCACTGCTAATTAAAGAGGAGCTTAAACGCAGGCTGGAAAGCTACATTCTGTAGGTTCCATCTCTGGTTGACAGTTTCAAGCCTCTTACCGCATCCAGCACCACCGATGGCCGATGTTTGGGCGTGGCCAGGAATGTGCCCAGCACCTGTAACCTCACCCAGCAGTGAGGTCACTGTGGCCCCGTTTCAACCAAGCAGTTTGGGACTGTGCAGTATCAGAAGTTGCAGATGGTACCAAAGGTCCCGCACCACAGCATCCGGATTTTGGCGAGCCCTCCACTGGGGTACCTAGCACACTGATCTCGTACCTAAAGGGTGGGGCGAGACACGGTCGAAATAAGTCACAAACACCAACGAGCCATGTTCAACTACATCATCGATTTCACAAGTGGAGATTCCAGACTTTTCGTTTTCAGCAGCGTGT
>CAAKHG010023214.1:0-11108 GCA_901007715.1 Dactylopterus volitans
TAGCCAGTGTGAATGGAATGCGCACACACACACACACACACACACACACACACACACACACACACACACACACACACAGGCACGCACACACACGCACACAAGCATGCACACACACACACACGCACGCACACACACACACGCACACACACATTTGTCGGGTGTTACATTGAGGCATTCTGTCCCTTCCCTTTGACGTCATGCCTCTTGATGCTAACAGCAGCAGCCATTAGCCCAGTGGCGTTTCCACGGACACGCTCCCTCACTCTAAATGATGCTCAGCTGCATTAACTCCACTGACTGATGAGAAGTGTTAAAAGCTGCCGTGGCTTCAGACAAACGGACGAGTTCCTCACCCAGCAGAGCTGCGAGCAGAGCGACCACAACCTTCATCTTCAGGTCCGGGTTCCCTCACTTCATGTGGCCGCTTCAGCATTTATGCAGGCTGAGGACCACATTTCCTGGAAAACGCAACACAGGGGAAAGTCCAACCGCCTTCACTCAGTCCGTTTTCCAGTTCAACAGACATTATGAAACAGAATGTTTCAGTTATTTCGCAACATCCTAGAGATTGAAACACAAAGACATGGTGACACATGGGAGGTGGTGGGTAGTTCCCACTTAAATCCAGATTTGAATAAAGTGATGAACAGAAAGCTTCTATTCAGTGAAAAATGACATGATTTATGGAATCATTAATCTGCATCATCTTACAACTGAGCCGTGACTCTTGGAAGCTCGGGTTTCATCAGGCTTTCTTGATGGACCCCATTGATGCACCTGGTTCCAAACTCCACGCTGTTGCGCAACACTGGACACTCAGCTCAGCAGCCAAGCAGACCGAACGACCAATCAGACGGAAGCTTCAATTTCAACAGACTCCAAGTTTATTTCACACACTTTGGCTCTACAGTCAACTGAAATCTGACTTTCACTACTTCTCCTACTCACTCACAAACAGACGATATTCTCTTTAATCCCTGAGAGAGAAGACAAAACCACAAACGGTTCAATTGATCTTTCATGATACGTCTCACAACCTCAAACTACTACAGCTTCACTGAGCAATTGTTGATCACCCTCTTTTAATGCTTTCAGAACCATTTGTGTTCATTGGATGGCGCCGTATGAACCTCATGACGCCTACATTTCTGGTGTCTGATTAGTGTTAGCAGCTATCTTTGGGGTTAACCAGGATGACCAGGTAGATCACTATGACAACCAGGGCAAGCATCACCACGGTAACCTGTCATCATCATACCCAATCACATGATGGACATACATTCAAATCGAGCAATCAAGTAATAAACATCAATGTTTATAGCACAAAAGAGTCACTTTTCTGTTCTTGGATTTAAATTTCCATTAGTAGCTAGCAGCTTGTAGTGAGCAGCTAATAGTAAGCAGCTCGTAGCTAGCAGGTAGCAGCTATGGGCTCATAGCAGGCAACTAGTAAATACCAGCTAGTAAAAAGAAGCTAGTAGCAAGCAGCTAGCTAGTAGGAAGAAGCTAGTGGCTAGCAACTCACAGTAAGCAGCTAGTGGCAAGCAGCTAGTAACTAGAAACTAGTGGCAAGTGCTTCCCCTGAAGGGTCCAAATGTAAGTATGACTAGTGCATTCAGATCAAACGGACCAACCACAGTCCAGTTCAACCAGACGGAACCACACATGCTTGAATTTGTGCAAGTGAAACTTAGTTGGCTACGTCAGGTTTGCAGGTTCATGTTAAAAGTTTGTTTGTTTTTCGGTCCCATTAATAAGTCCATGTTCCAGACGATGACAACGATGCCGAGAGCTGCTTAGTTGAGTGTCAGTCCTTCACTGACGGGCATGTTGATGTGCGCCGTCAGCAGAGGCGAGCTCCGCCCCTCATGCAGCACAAACACTTTGATGATGTCAGAGATCCCCTTGTCACTGGTGCACTCCACAAAGGTCTGGACAGGGTAGATGAGGCCGGGGACCAGCAGCGGGATCCTCATGTATGGGTTCTTCATCCTGTACAGCGTCTCGTCATACAGGAAGCTGATGGCCAGGTTCATGACGGGTCGGCACGTTGCCGTGTTCTGCACGTTCAGGGTGAGTTTGAAGGAGGGGCCGAGGCCCTGGACCACCGCGTTCATCTTGAGTGGCTCGCTGAGACTGGAGGACATCGGGGTCAGGCTGGACTCCAGCGCTTTCACGTAAGCTTTGGCGGCAGCCAGACGCAGGCGACTCAGGTCCATCTGGAAGGCACGGTGCATGGCCACACCGTTCTCCCGCTCCCTCAGCGTCTGGTCCACATACAGCTTGGTCTTCTTGGGCACGTTGAGCCGGATGCTTTGGGCCAGCGGCGGGCCAGGGGTGCTATCTCTGTCCTCAAATGCTGCTGTCCTCTTCAGGATCTTGACCATTAGGCCACCTCCCTTAGTGGTCATGATGAGGGTCCCATCCTCACGTCCATACCGCCCAAAGCAGATGCTGGTCACCACGTCGGGCGTCTTAATAACACTCAGCAGGTTCTTGTCACGGTACAGCTTAACCTCACAGCTGGCCAGGCCCACAAGGACGGCCTGAAAGCCCCGCGTGGGGAGGTCCATGGCGGCCATGGTGGTGATGGGAGCAGTTAGGACAACCTTCCACAGCTTCTTTCCCTGCAAGCACACAGGAGATACAGTGAACAGTTAATGGACTGTTTGGACCCCAAATGGGCAAAATATGGCTTGAGTATCAGAACCGGCCCATGGACCATCTATATCCTGCCCTCAAAGGAAGATAAAGTGACCAATTTTTCACAGATTTGAAATAATGAAGAAATTTCTCACCACTTGATACTGTTGATTATTAAACATCCTACTGGAGAAAAACCTGGAACATCTACTGACTACTCATGTCATGTATCAGTCAGTTAAACTGTCCAATGGTGTGAGGCCCTTGGCTCGCATGGCTCTTGCGTTTCTCTATCCAGGTTGGTATAGTGCTCTGGAGGAAAGTGCTGCCCCCAACAGGTTTGGCTGGTGTTCAGCGAGCATTGGCGGGTGTTTTACCTTATGCGTGAAGCCCTGCAGGCTCTCGTCGCTGCATCCCACAACCACGTTCTTCCCAACTCGCACCAGCCCCACCGGGTGAGACGCTAGCTCGATGCAGTACTTGGGTTTCTCTGACTCCCTGGAGGGCGGCAACACAAACGCTGGTTTTAGCGGAGCTGCCTCAGCAGCTGACTCTTTCTGACTCTCCTCCCTTAACATAGATCCTCTATCTCTCACAAGATTAATTATATGTCAGTTTATTTTGGGCTAAAACTGTGGTGACGGGGTCAAGATCACTCTGATCAAGCGTCCGATCAATAACCGATTCAAGGCACAATCTGGATTATCTGAGACATCATGGGAAACACTGGCGGGGGATAACAGGGAGGTCTCACCTGCGCAGGATGTAGATATTTCCATTGCGGCAGGCCACGGTGATGCGGAACTCCACGTCAAACTGACCCGTCACATCCATCATGGTGGGGGCGGCGGGCACCGTCATCTTCGCCGTTCACATAGAAGTGACATCACCATCATCATCATCATCATCCTGAACATCGCAAACAGTGCCTTCGCTAACACTCTCAGTACAACCTCCAACTCTCTGAATCCTTCAGCCGCGCGTCAGTGGATGCCATTTGACTGGTTGCCACAGAGATGGCAAAGTTTGTTACTTCATAACCGGAATCAACTGAGATGAGGCCGACAGTTTGTATGACTACACTTTCATTTCCTAATGTATTCATGGAGATAATAATGATTCTAAGATAGTGATGCATGGATGATGTTTGCTGCAAAACCTTTTTCTTACTGACACATTGTAATTGGATGGTGAGCTTTACCTTGGAGAGGATGATGAAGGCTTCGGGGTCAAGGACATAGACATCACTGCTCTCCGTGCCGATGACCAGGCAGCTGACGCCGTCCTCATCCGCCGTGCTCTTCTTCAGAGTGCCGATGCAGGTGATGACGGTCTGAAAGGCAGAGAAGGTTCACAACCCTGTTTCCCTGGAAACCACCATCCGCTGTTTGAGAATCAGTACACGTCTTTTATGAATGGATATCAGACTCCGCCCACATTTCAGCAGCCACGTTGGAAAGTTTCCATTCAACAAAAGTTCTGAATTGAAACTTTATGCAAAATTTCACAAGAAACCAGAAAAATTTGTCACAATTCTGAACTGAATGTTGTGTTCTGGGTTTTTGTTTTATTGCATTCATGTTGTCTCTTCTGCCTCTGCATGTTTTCCTTTTTTTTTTCCCTCTGCAGCTTTGAGGCACGGTGGGAGGCGGAGCCAGATGCTCGGTGCTCTCACACCTGAGTTCTATCAGGTTCATCAACTCAGCCTTTATCTGCCTGCCCGGCCTGCAGTTCAGTGCCGGATGATTCCTTCAGCTAACCGCATGTGTTTTCCCTTGTGCCTTTTCCCGAGTCCTCCTACCCGTGCCTCAAGCCGTGTAGAAGCTCCCCACTGTAAGTTCTTTTGCTACTTTGAACTATTTCTTTTGTTACTTTTCCCTCTTTTCTTCAGAGGCGATTTTGGTTTTTCGTACCGAGCGTTTTTGAGCGTTTCTGGTTTTTCGTTGTTACTTGTCCCACGAGACATTTTGAGTTGCACTTCTGTTTGTAATTGATTGTTTCTTTGTTAACCCGCTCTCTTGTTTCAGTTTTGCCAAGCCATCCCAGCAGTTTTTTTCCCCCCTAGGCTGGAGATTTTGAGTTCTTTTGTTGAGAACTTTATATTAAACTTTTTTCAAACTGTCTCTGCATATTGGGTCCTGGCCTTATTTTGTGATTCCGGATCGTAACACTGAAGTTGTCACATGAACGTTAAGTGTGTGTGTGTGCATGTGTGAGGGAGGCTTACCTGCCGTCTGATTGGCTGCTGTTTGTGCAGCTGAACAAACTCGTCCATGTCGTTGGCATCCAGGCCGAGGAACCTGAGGGAGCGGACGGACAGCGGCACGTCAGCCTTCTTCCTGATGCTCTCCAGCATCTCCTTCAGCGTCAGTGGGTCAATCTGACCCTCCCTCGCCTGCTGCCACACGTCCTGACCAATCATAACACCACAACACGTCTCAGGTAGAGTCGGCTCCATATTCAGAGCACTGACTTGCATAACGAAAGCGGGAGGCCACAAATGATTTTACACTAATTTAACCATTATTTCAAACCTGTTGAGCAAAAATGATGCTAACTCGTAGCAAAAGTTGACCTTCATTCCAAACTGAATGTAGACGGCGCCCTCTGAATTAAATGGAATTAAATATGCTTTTTGGAAAAATCAACCATGAGAACTTGGTCACTTTGTTTTCCTGTTACGGCGTCACAGGCTGGCTGGAGATCATGCACGGGCCAGTTCTGGCCCTCAGTCTGTATTTTTGTACATGTTTTGCCCATATCTTGCTGATTTGAATGCAATACTGAATGTCAATGGTCAGTAAAATGTTTTATTCATGTCACACTATCAGTGTCAACATGTCTCCACTATTGTCATTTTTCTCCAAACTGATACTGGATTTTTGGAGCTTTAAAAAATGTTAAGGATCAAAAAATGTTCCATTACTGTATCAGCTGATCCATATTTATGCATAAGTGTGCAATGTACTGTCAGTCAGCAAGGGGATTTATTCCAACAGCTGAATGGAGGGTTAGCAGGCCCACCACCTGCAGGAGGATTTGTATGGGTCTGGTGTGATGGATCAGGTAGCAGGCCAAGGTGGGTGCCTTGGCGCTCTGATCCCTGGGTGCAGAAGCTGGTTATGGGGATATGAAATGTCACCTCACTGGTGGGGAAGGAGCCTGAGTTTGTGCGGGAGGCTGAATGTTTCCGACTAGATATAGTCTGTCTTGCCTCAACAGTCTGGGTTCTGAAACCCTGAGAGGGGTTGCACCTCCTTTATGCTGGAGTTGTCCCAGGTGAGAGGCTGAGGGCTTGTGTGGGCTTGCTTCTTAGCCTGTATGTTAGAGTTCAGCCTTTTTGCGGTTTCGGGTCGGGGAACGGGTACTGACTGTTTTCTGTGCTTATGCACTGAAAAGCAGTTCAGATTACCCACCCTTTTTGGAGTGCCTTGCACAGGCAATGGAAGGTGTCCTTACCAAGGACTCCGTTGTCTTAATGGGAGACCTCAACGCTCATGTGGGCAATGACAGCAAGATCTGGAAGGGTGTGATTGGGAGGAACGGCCTTCCTGATCTTAACTTGAGCGTGGTTCAGTTACTGGACTTCTATCCTAGCCATGGTTGGTCCATAACTAACGCCATGTTCGAACATATGGGTGTCCGTGAGTCCACATGGCACCAGGACTTCTTAGGTCGCAGGTCAATGATCAACTTTATAGTTGTATCAGCTGATCTGCGGCCATATGTTCTGAGCTGTGGTCGCAAGGTTGCAGGGGCTAGTCATCGCGGCAATCCCAGAACCTGCTGGTGGGCACCAGAGGTGAGAGATGTTGTCAAGTTGGAGGAGTTCTACAGGGTGTGGCGAGGTCATGGAGGAGGATTTTCGGGTGGCCAAGAAGAAGTTTTGGCAAACTGTCTGGTGGTTCAGGAAGGGGAAACGGCACCCTACTCATACTGTTTACAGTCATGACTGGGGGCTGTTGACTTCAACTGGGGACTTCCGTGGGCGGCGGAGGGAATACTTTGGGGATCTGCTCAATCCCACCAGCATGCACTCCATAGAGGAGACACAGTTGGGAGTTTTGGGAGTGGACTCTTCCATCACTGGGGTTGAGGTCGCCGACACAATTAAACAACTCAGCGGGAGCAGCACCCTGGGGATGGGTGAGATCCGTCCTGAGTTCCTTAAAGCTCTGGATGTTCTAGGACAGTCATGGCTGACACGCTTCTGCAACATTGCATGGACATTGGGGGCAGTGCCTTTAGAGAGGCAGACTGAGGTGGTGGTTCCCATCTTCAAGAAGGGGGACCAGATAGTGTGTTCCAACTACAGAGGTAAGGGTAACCCTGGGTAACCCTAGTAAGGTTAATTCTACTGGAGAGGAGAGCCTGAATAACTGTCAAACCTCGGATACAGGAGGAGCTATGTGTTTTTTGTCCCGGTTGTGGAATGGTGGACCAGCGTGACTGCTGGAGGGGTCATGGGAGTTTGCCAAACCAGTCTACATGTGCTTTGTGGACCTGGAGAAGGCTTATGACCATATCCCTCAAAGCATCCTGTGGGGGGTGCTCCGGGAGTGTGGAGTGAATGGCATGTTGCTACGGGCCATCAAGTCCCTGTATTGTCAGAGTGTCCAGCAGTAAGTCAGACTCGTTCGCAGTTCCCAGTTGGATTTATATGGACAGTGAGGATTGTGTTTGGTGGTCTCAGGATCATTTCTCTGCTTTTTGCAGACATTGTCGTTCTGCTGGCTTCATCGAGCAATGACCTACATCTGTCACTGGTGCAGTTTGCAGCCGAGTGTGAAGCAGCAGGGATGAGGATCAGCACGTCCAAATCTGAGGCTATGGTTCTCAACGGGAAAACGGTGGATTTCTCACAGCGGGTCGGAAAGGTGATGTTTCCCCAAGCAGAGGAGTTTAAGTTTAAGTATCTTCAGTCTTGTTCACAAGTGAGGGAAGAATGGAGCGAGAGATTAACAGGTGGATCGGGGAGGCATCTGCATTGATGCGGGTGTTACAGCAGTCTGTTGTGGTGAAGACGGAGGTGAGCCGAAGCGCAAAGCTTTCAGTTTACCAGGAAATCTTTGTTCTGACCCTCACCGATGGTCATGAGCTCTGGGTATTGACCGAAAGAACGAGATGGCGAATATAAGCGGCGGAAATGAGTTTCCTTAGCAGGGTGGCCAGGCTCAGCCTTCGAGATAGGGGGAGGAGTTTTGACATTCGGGAGGGGCTCAGAAAAGTGCCGCTACTCCTCCGCATCAGCGGGAGTCAGCTGAGGTGGTTCGGGCACCGAGTCAAGATGCTTCCCGGAAGTCTCTCTGGGGAGATGTTCTGGGCATAGGAGGGTCCACCTAGGACATGCTAGAGAGGTCATGGCTCTACTCTACTACTCTATTACTCGACTCTATTGTTCTACTCTATTCATTTTACCCTACTTTATTCTTCTTCTGTATTACTCTACTCTATTACTTTCCTATTTTACTCTACTCTATAACTCTGCTCTACTCTATTACTCTATTCTACTCCAGACTATAATTCTACTCTGCTTTACTCCGTTACTCTATTATAATCTATTACTCTACTCTATTACGCTGTTACGCTATTCTACTCTATTACACTACTGTACTGTGGCAGTACTGTCTTCCAATGGAAAATGACCCCAAGAAAGACGAATACCAAAGGTGAGTAGAGCTGACTAGAGTAGAGTAATAGAGTAGAGTAGAGCTGAGTAGAGTACAGAAGGGAAGGTAATAGTGTAGAGTGAGAGTAGTGTAGAGTAATAGAGAAATGTAGAGTCTATACCATGTCGTGGAAAAGTGCCATTAGATCTGTGTTAATCATCTAAACATGGGCTGCATAGTTACATATCTAGATGTTGTATGTATATTGGTTCTAAAATCAAGTCATTGGGCTTTTTGGTTAGTAATTATCAGTAACTATGAAAACACACACGTGCAAACACACACACACCTGCTCCAGTGTGTTGACGTCAAGGCCTGGAAGGGTGAACTTGAAGTACGGTCGGAGGTTCTTATAGACGTAGATGCAGGGTCCGGACGCCACTGCCACGGCGGGAATGCGCGGCTCGTGCAGGTCCATGAAGAAGGCGACGAGGCCTGCGGGCAGATCCAGCAGCGTGCTCTCGCTCATCAGCGCTGTGCCGCGGTACACCTTCAGCTTCATGCCCGACAAGCCGGTGCCAAGGTCCCCCACCACCAGCCGGCTCTCGCCATCCCCACTCAGGTCGGCCAGGTCCACGCAAGACGAGAAGGTGTAGAGCCCCGCCACCGGGTCGTAGTGAGCATCCAGCCACTTCCCACTGTCACCGCTGGAATCAGACGCCAACGACATGGCGGCGCTGCTGCTGCTGCTGCTGCTGCTGCTGCTGCTGCACAGGCCCAAGATGTGACTCAGCAAATCCCAGCTACACTCAACTGGGTGTGTGTGCATGCATGTGTGTCTGTGTGTGCGTGTGCGTACGTGTGCACGTTTGTGTGTGCGCGCGTGGTTGTATGTGAGTGCATGCACACGTTTACATGCATGCATGTGTGTGTGCGTACGTGCATGCATGTGTGTGTGTGCGCATACGCGCATGCGTGTGTGTCTGCGCGCATGCATGAGCGCGTGCATGCATGCATGCCTGTGTGCATGTGCATACATACATGCATGCGCGTGCGTGCGAGCATGTGTATGTACATGCATGTGTGCGTGCATGCATGCATGCATGCGTGTGTGTTGTGTGTATGTGTGCCTGCGTGTTTGTGTGTGTACGTGTGGTTGTGTGTGAGTACATGCATACATGTACATGCATGTGTGTGTGCGTGCATACGTGCTTGCGTGTGTGTCTTTGTGCATGTGCATACACGCATGCGTGTGTTTGTGTGTGTGCGTACATGCATGCGTGCGTGCGTGCATGTGTGTGTGCGTGCATGTGTGTGTGGGCGGGGTGGGGAGGTCTGTGGCTTGTTGCAGTGAGAAAGGGTAACGGTCAAAATTGCTTAACTGTGATAAATCTGACGGGAGGATGCATGTGATATGTGAATGTGTGTGTGCACGTTTGTTGGATGCTTATATGACATATTTGTATGAAAGTATATCTGTTCCTCTTGGTGGCCAACAGATATTTCTCCATTTTGAGCTGATAAAGGCTCATCTTATCTTGTCTTACCATTTATGATCAGCTGGTTTATATTTATCAATATTTATAAATGCAGGTAACTTTTGCTGGTGGTTTATTAAAACTCATGACCATTTATTAATGACTTTTTTTTCCCCAACAGACACTTATCAGAAGACAAGAGATCCGGGTGATAATGATGTGGCCACATTCATAACAGTCTTATGATCACGATAATAAGCTGAAAACAAGTCCTGAGTCAAACAATATTAGGAAAACTTCCAATCTGTGCAGGCTATGACTCGCCTGCAGTTATAGATGTCAATAATTATGAATTACACATCATTCAATCAATTCCACAGGTGCTGCTTGATGTTGTTGAGGTAGTTCCTACCTCGCTGATTATAACCACGTTGGGATTGATAGGTGATTAACTAATCATTAGCAGAGTCGACTAGATTAGATAAGATTACATCTGAAACATAAGTATGAAGTAGTGATTGTAAATACAAGGTATTTTAACAATACATCTATAAACAACGGTGACGTAAAACGGAGTAAAGTTTTAAAATCGCATTATCTGTGACGCCATCTAAACGCTTCCGAAACTGGCAGCTGGGTGTTAATTTAGCAGTAAGATAGCGTGCTGACGCTTCGGTAAGATACATATACGATCTACGGTAACATATCTACGTTACGTTATTGGTTGTTATCGATCAACGCTGACTCACCGTTGTCAAGGAAACCGGCTTGCGGCGTCTCCTCGCGGCGGCTCGTCGATCCTGCCGCCGAACGCTTTTATTTCCTTTAACTGCGATGCAGTTTTGAGCTTTTTTTTCAATCTAAACGTTAGTAAGCAGCAGGCGGACGCGTGTTCGGCTCAGGTTTGGTGTTCGTGTAGCAGCTAGCTGCCGTTTCCGCGGCGATAATCCACAAATCCTCTTCAAATCCTCCCTTCCGTCTGCCACTGGCGGTCCCCAGCTGATGACGTCAATATCGTGCGTCGCGTCATTTCCATAGACCACCATATATAATTTACCAATTAAAGTAAATTATATACAGTCTATACACCATGGTACGACGGAGGATTAGGGCCACATTGAGATTTTTTCTTTTAATTATTTTACTTCGAGAAAAAAGTCATTACTAACGAGAAAAAAAGTCATTATTAATGAAAAAAGTCATTAACGAGAAAAAAGTCATTATTAATAAGAAAAAAGGTCATTATTAATGAGAAAAAAAGTCGTAATAAATTCTAATATGTTGATTTAGAGGACAAAAATGAGGGACGTGGAGCATTTTGTGGAATTGTATTTCAGTTTAGGTTTCACAAACAAAGAGATACTTCATCTTTTGGCAC
>CAAKHG010023216.1:20303-35344 GCA_901007715.1 Dactylopterus volitans
AATTTTTTTTTTTCCCCCCCAAAAAAAAAAAAAAAAAAAAAAAAAAAACTGAGGGTGTTTTCAAGAACGTGGAAGAAAAACAAGCAGCGGTTCCGTTCTCCAAATCCGCACATTTCATCACCTCGTCTTCGCGAATCAGAGTCTCCGCCTGCGTCGGCCTCCCGATATAAATGACTTTAACACAGTCGCGGCAGCTGTCACTGACGTCCGCTGGCCGTGAGATGTGTTTGCGTGTGTGTGTGTGTGTGTGTGTGTGTAGCACGCGCGGCGTGAAGACACCCATTGTGCCCGTCGACGAGAGTTTGAAGAGCATCTCAAAGTCAGGCGGACATAAATAACTGTTGACATATAGCGGCTTAATCTCTTGAACCTGTCATTGTCGTCTCTCTGTCGGGAGCAAAGATCAACTTCTTATGTGCTGGTGCGACCGGTGGCTGCACCAGTCAGGAGATAAAACCCCCCATCGGAGCTGTTGCAGAGCCATTCCGCCTTTTTTTTTTTTTTTTTGTCCCCAGCTCCGCCTGTAGATGTAGTCTGATTTATTGCTGAAAATATTGTGCCCGAGCTGGATTCAATTTTAAAGTGAAGGACTTTTTTTTTTTTTTAATTTTTTCTTTTTCGATAAACGGGAAATATTGATGAAAAATGTATTTTTTTTCCCCGCATATCCAGAGATCTGTTGGAAGAAAATCAGTGTGTGGAGAAATCGCTTCCCTTTTTCTGTGTAACTTAAATCATGTTTGATGCCCAAAAAAAAAAAAAAAAAAAAGACTAGTTAAGCCCTCTGTTCAAACGTAAAACATATTTAAAATTATAAACCATGAGATTTCTGTCCTGACTGATCTGGGAAAACCTTCCGTCACCGGTGAAGATGGCGAATGCCGTTTCACACAACTTCTCACATCTCGGGAGCCGCTTGTCGGACCTCTGTCAAATTTGGCTCCATTTGGACCCTCCACATGGACACCATTCAGTATTATATATCGATATTATGATATAACTCTATTCGCACGAGTCAACAGATCTGTATATATGTAGCAACATTTAGTTTATTTCCTCAATATCTAATGTCATGTTCTTGTGTGAGCCGAGCTGCAAGTCGTTTCTGCGCACAAGCGTCGCCGACGAAGCCGATTCGGATATGAATGAATTTCAAATTAAACTTTGGTCTCAGAAATGCATGAATGGAACCCGAATCCCCACAAATGGCTGCCGAAGAGCTGAATTGCCATGATGATGTCATGCAGTCGTGGCGGAAAAACTGAAATCTCCCTCACCATGACAACGTTGCTATAATAGACTGTACAGTGTCTTATGGGGGATGGGGGGGTCCTGCATTGATTTCACAATAGCCTGAGATTTTCTGCCTGAGCTGGAAAAGTGGAATATTACGGGATCAGATCCCATTTTGTTGGGACCATTTCTTCATCTTAAAAGCTTTTGCAAGATCACCATCAGCATAGAAAGTGCTCAGACCTTAAAAAATTTGATTTCTCAGGCTCAGAGGGAATGGGTCATGTTGGTGGAAAAGGGGGGGGGGCTCTGTTGATGAACATGAAGTCTCTCTCATATCTCCAGATTCGCTCACCTGACTGGGCTGCTCTGCGTCGCCTGCGAACGCCAGCGCCGGATTCTGACTCATCCCCGAGCTGCTCCAGCTGATTACACCGCTCTCCCCTTCTGCCTTTTATTTTGCGACAAATCGCAGGTGGTCCCTCCTTTTAAACGGACACGCAATAAGCCCTTTGCGGACAGCTAAAGTTCTGCACTCGTTTTAATAAAGACAATCTATTGGCCCGTTCTCCCTGATAGCTTCACAGAGCACGACCGCGCCGACGCCACACTGCAGCAAAAGCACTCATTACCATGCGGAGAGGCTGAAGTAGCCGCCTGATGCCTGAAGATACTCGTTTTTTAGTTTATTTATTTATTTATTTATTTTTTCAGATTCGAAACTAAATCAAAACTACTTTTAATGCCAAAATCTAAAACTGAACAAACTCATAAAATCCCCCCTCGATATTCGGTCTCATGGGGAGATGTCGTCTGTCTTGTTACGCAGGTTAAATATTGTGTGTGCCGTTCGCCGGGTCTTTAAACTTAGCTGCTGGCTACAGTTTTGCGATGGTGTCATTATTCTTATCATCGACGTGGCCACGCATGGACTCCTCCTGACCATGTTTTCAGGTAACAGGCGCCATCGCTAATTCCTCTTCCTGCAGACACGCGGCTTTGACCCTCCCAATAATCTGCGATTTCCAAACAATCTTGTTTCTGCGCCCATTCACGCACGCACGCTTGTGACCGAAGCGACGGCTGACATTCTATGATGCATCGCTGTGAGGAGGCTTGTTGCTTTGATTGCATCACCTCACTAAAGCCTCTGAGGAGGCAAGGTGGGCAAACGCTTGGGGGCGCCCCGCCTCCCCCGGACCAGAAAGGCCACCCTGCCGGAACATTTTTTTTTTTTGTTCTTTGTGTTTCTGGATTTTACATTTTTAATGTTCATATTCTTATTTTGAGAAGACACTAATGTGCACTATTGAAATAAAACATGTTTACATTTAACTTGTGTGTCACACTGTTATGTAAGGGTGATAAACGCTGGTTGGAGGGCCCTTCCTGACCCCCCGAGAGACTCTGGAATTGCCTCTGGGCACAACCAAACACTTCCAGTTTATCACCACCGGTGGCAGTCTTTAAAGAAATAGCTAAATAAATAACTCACCGCACGGCTGAACTCTCACTGGGCCCTTTTTTTTTTTTTTTTTTTAATATAAATATATCAAATTAAGCCTACACAAGTGCTGATTTACACAGCAGCCAAATTGAATATATTGAGGTAATTGCATGTGTGTAATAACTCGCGCATGGTATGGGATAATGAATTCATCAAAATCTCTACTCAAGGATGAAGAAAATATTTGTTCTCGCATACGAGGAGGCCAGTGCACCATATAAAAGCAGGAGCAGCTTCTGTGGTGGGCGGCTTGCAGTTTAAAACATAATTATAATCGTTATCTCGGCTTCTTCTGGGGCCGGTCGGAAGGTTGAGAAGCCGGCCCGGGAACGGAAGGTTGCAGGTTTGATCGCCTCTACTGGCAGGAAGAAAACTGTAGACGGGAGTAGTGAAGGATGGTGCTTGCCCCTCCCTGAACATGGCGGAAGTGCCCTTCAGCAAGGCTCCATGGCTGCTGCAAGTACGGCCGCTAAACTGTGCATGTGCGTTCACTGCAGATGAAACGAATGCATGCCGAAAAATACTCTCTTTTTTTTAAATATACAAATATGAGGAGGCTAATAGACCCGACAACAGCAATCGCGGCTTCTGGGCATCGGCGGTGGGAAGCTTGCAGAGTTTAATCAATATCGCCGCTTCTTTTCTGGCCAGAGAGCGAGCCCGAGCCTCCGGATGTGGTGCCCTCGCAAACACTGGAGGCGATCCATGCAGAAGCCCTCGGTACACAATAACACACTAATGATACAGAGGAGAGGCAGCGGACAAAAGAGGGACGGGAGGAATTTATCCCTGTATCATCTTCTGCTGCCGCTGCTGCTCGTGCAACGATTACATGTTTGAGGTTCGGATTTTTTCGAGGGGGGGGGTTGATGTGTGCCGAGGACGTTTTTTTTTCCTCTAATTTATGCCCCAGTGTAAATGTGATTTATATTTGAAGAAGCAAGTGTTGCCTCCTGAGCCTGTGATGTAACCGTCTCTCCCTCTCCGCCGTCCCTCCGGGGGTGAGACGGAGTTCAGCCGAGCACCCGTTTTTTTTTTTTTGTAAACACCACAAGTCACCTTTTTTTTTCCTCTCTTTTTTCTTAAAACACAGATTTTAACTGATTTTCTTCCAAAAAAAAAAAAAAAATCACGCCTTGAGGTGGCACTGTGTCACCCACGGACGTGCGTCTCCATTCTCCTTTAATTGTCGGCGCGGCGAGTGACTGGAGATTAAAAGGATTCTTTTTGGAGAATCATTTCAAAGCACCCTGCCATCTCACCCATGACTAATTTAGCTAGCACCATTCTTCATAGCGCTGCTGCTAATACAGTCTGTGTGATCGGACGCGGTTTTTAGTCGGTCTCGACAAAAGCCGGCGGAGGATGCGGCCAGTTTTCTGCGGGAAAGCAGATGCGTCATGCAAATGGGACCGCTATTTAGCATCTGCAGTTTCAACAGTTATTTTAGGATCTTATTTGAGGGGCCAAATATTTGTAATTCTTATCCTCTCATACTAAAATAAAGCTGGGGACACTCTGCAAGACTCTCACAGTCATTATCGATTTTGGAAAGACTTGGAGTTCACACTGGTTTCAGTAGAATTTTATAGATATGAGAGATTTTATAAATACTATTATATGAAGAAAAAAAAAAACAGGTGTGGGTCAAGTTGTGGAGGAGTGGACGTTGGCAGTGTGGACTCGACGTACTTTGGAAGGAGTTGGAGGTGAGAGAATGGCGTCTTCTGATGCTCTTTTCCATTGGCAGCGTGTGTCTTGCGGTTGGGTCGGCGATGCAGACGCGCGGCCCGATTGTGTCCAGAGTCGGACTTCAAAGATTCAAACATGTTTCACTGACTGCGACTTCAGCCGGGGACACGCTACAAGATTTTTCTGCCCCCGGATTTTACCCACAATTCACAGTCGGGCATTGGCTAGTTGGCACAGAAATCTGTTTGTGTGTGTGTGTGTGTGTGTGTGTTTGTGAGTGGGGTGGGGGGCACACCCGACTCCAACATGTTGGCTCTCAAGAATCCAATAAGACGAAAAAGTTTCAGAGAGCCGCGCAAACAGCTGCAACAGCGAGGGGTTTGCCGCCCACGTTTGTTCACGCTACGCTGTCGCGCGCGTACACGTGGCCGCTCCTGCGCGAGCTTGCATGGGCGCTGTGCTCAGCTGGATTCGGCTGGTTTGCCAAAATCATGTGGCCTGTGATCCCTCGTCGGGTTGCTGGATGTGTTCTTTTAGTCGTCTGGTGGTGATAAATCTGTCGAAACCAGTCGTGTGGTGTGAAACTCCACGTCTTTTCAAAATCGGCGACAACTATGAAAGCCTTGTCGTGTGTCCCCAGCTTGAGGTCGGGTCTGTTCCCCTCACACACAAAAAGATTTCTGTGATAACCAACAATGCCGACTGCCCCCCAACTCGTGCCGACTGGTGCTCGACTTTGA
Source organism: Dactylopterus volitans (assembly GCA_901007715.1). Lineage (NCBI taxonomy): Eukaryota > Metazoa > Chordata > Actinopteri > Syngnathiformes > Dactylopteridae > Dactylopterus > Dactylopterus volitans. The sequence goes on from CAAKHG010023216.1 coordinate 25,476, forward strand.
ATCATGCAAAATATCGTCGCGTGTCAGAAGTGATGTCGGTTGCCACGCCAAAAAACGCGAAGCGTAGCTGTACGGCCGCCGCCTCCTCCACCGCGCGCGGCATGAGCTCGCGAACACTGCTGGCGCTCGCCGCCGTGACCTTAGTCTGACATGGTCGTCAGTTTGCACCTGGACTGGAGCCGATGGACGCGGGCCTGAAGTGTCTGGCAGGCCGACTCCGGCGCGGCTAAACCGGTCGCAGCACGAAACAAGCTCACGGCGGCGAAGGGAGGGAGGGGCGGGGAGCCAGAGCGCCGCGCTGACACTTCCATATGCCTCTTTCATCTAAAAACGGACATTATCTCCCGATGCAGCCGAACGCGAAGCGGGTGTCTGCTGGAGCGGATCCCTTCGTAAGGATCGGCGGTTTTATTCCATTTAGCTCCTCCTCACCGGTCTGGTCTCGGCTTGGGAGAGGAAAAAAAAAAACGTCTACCGATCTCACAGCTGCTCGCCAAACCACAGACTCGAGCCGCCGTGGTTAATCCGCAACTGCTGTCGCTTTGGCAGCCTCCAATGCTTCAACACAAGTATTTTGTTCCCTTATGGTTGCTTGACCTATGCGGTCTTCTGGCTCAGAGATGCCTTGGGCCCACACTGGCGATAAGGAAAGAGAAGCGTGGATTACCATAACCTTTTTTTTTTTTTTTCCTTTTTTCCTCATCTTGATGGACTTTGCGGCGCAGAGCGAGAAGAGGAGAATCTGAAGCAAGAATGATGATGTTTTTTTTCCAAGTGCTTAAGTGTCGCTCTAAGCTACACTGTCACTTCACAAACAGAATAAGAAATTCGGCGAAGACAAGCTGCCATGCCGGCATGGGTGGCTGAAAGAGAATACATGCATAGCAAAGCAGGGAAATGCGGTTGTGAGCGCGCTCGCGAGTGTTATTGCATTACCTTGAGCTGTGTCTGGCCCACCATGCGCTGCATCCCTGCACTCAGAGGGAGTCAAAAGGAAAATGTCAACCGAATGCTTTCCATTTAGCAGCATCTGGTCTCCTCCCAGCAGATTCTGACTATTTATTATGTCAGGTAATTGTTTGGTAATCTCACTCCAGCCCTTGGCCTCGCTTTCCAATGGTGCTGCGAAGCTTTTCATAAAGGACAACATCTCCAGCAGCGCCGGTGTGTATATATTCCCCACTCATCCACCCACCCGCCCCCCCATTTTGGATTGTGGGTATTTGGCGGATCTCGCAAGAAGCCCTCGCTTTGAAAGCGCATGATGGCGCCAGACGCAGTGGCAGCTGCCCGGGACACCTACAAAAGGGAAAACACACATCTATACTTGTGTGCACTATGCCCTTCCTATTATAAGCGCCAGATCCTGCTCTTAGAGATACACACTGCAGTCAGGGTTGTGATTATGTGTCAGCAGCTGTGGGCCAGCAAAGGGATGACGGGGGGAGGTGGAGTGGTGGGGGGGGGGGAGTGGTTGTTATCTTCATGGCTGAACAGGAACTAGATAGAGGGAAGTGAGCATCTTTCAAAAACTCTGTCCAACACTCGGCAAGATAAGGGGAGAATGCTCTATTGGCTTAGCATTGTGAAAAGGAATATTGTGGTAGAACCATTACAAAAGACCCAATACCTGCCACAGTTTACTTCCTGGATAAGCAATCACTGTAAATCATCTGTAACAAGTGCGGGCTGGTGTATGGTGGTGTGCTCCACACATGAGGTCTCCTGCCCCAGACTCTGAGACCACCACTTTTCATGCGGACGCCTAGTGAGCGTGGTCCGGTGAAACGTCATATTCCTCCGTGTGTGTGTGTGTGTGTGTGTGTGTGTGTGTTGTATTGACTGAGAAACGGCTGCTGATGATGTTCCTCCTCTGACAGCGGTGGGAATTCATTGTTGTTAAGGAAGCACTAAAAAGGTCATTTCAGCTTGGAGTTCTGGTCTCCACCTCTGGGCAGCCAGAGGAGGCCTGCTGATGCTGACAGCTCGCGGCTGCACCGCACACACTGTCACTCATCCCCACAACCTGGGCAGGGTTTGGGTCGGGTGGTCGGGTCGGCGTGTTTGGCGTTGGAAGCGTTGCATTCTGGTACATGCGGGCATGCGGCCATGCAACAGGAATGGCGATGCGGCGTAACGAGGAGCTTGCTGGCCACATTTAGCATCTACAGTGTTCCTTTTCAAACGGAAAAGAACTGCCCAAACTAATTGTGTAAATTAAGCCTCACTTGATCTTTAACTGTGTTTCTCCTGCATTATTTAACAAGGGAAGCGTGAAAAAAGGTCCAAATAGTGTATAAAGGTGGCACGAGCCCTGCATTTTAAACCTGAATCAATAATAAAAAGTCTGATTTTGTTTTTTAATTTTTTGGGAAACGCGCAAACATGGGTGTTGCTATTGTCGTCTCCTCAAAATTAAAAGGATTAAAAAAAAAGGAAAAAAAAAAAAAAAAGAAGAAAGCCGGATGTCAAATTTGAGACAGAACCAGATGTCGTTTCAGAAGTTGTTGGGGTTTTTTTTTTTGCTGAATTTATGTTTTGCAATTCAACGAGCTTTAAAAGCCACCACAGAAAAGCTTTCTTCTCTGTCGCTGCTCTTCCCTGCCGGCTGTCACTCGCCCTCGGCAAAGCGTTGCAGAGACAGAGGAGCCGCAGTCCCTCTACAATAATATCAGTCCAAAGTGGCGGCACCAGGGCTCAGCTGCCAACGCGGCGCGCTGGCGAGGGAAATCTGGGAAATATGGGAGGAGAGACTGCAGTGTTGCTGCTGTGGCACCTTCCAGCCAAACTGCAGGGTAAAAGATAACACCTTATATTTAAAAATGTAGGTACAGGCAGTTGATCAGTGTGTTTTCCTCTAGCTGCTTGTACTTTTGCCTTAGGTTTACAAGAATAAAATATGATTCTTTCAGAGGTGTTTCGGGTTATGGAAGAAAAAAAAAAAAAGGCGAGAAATCTAGGTGACAACAGGGTATAAATTATATAATCATGGAACATGATATAAGCGTCTCGAGCTTGGGGAATAACAGTACGGGGTATTTCTGTAGGTTTGAGATTACATAATTGGCCTTTAACAACAGGAAAAAAAAAAGTGCTTCTTTAGAAACACAGTACGAGGTGGCTACATGTGGCTATATATGGCCATATGTACAACATTTTCAAACATTGCCGCATTTGCTGTTGACAGAAATATGACGGCCGACATATTTTTTTATTTTCCAAAAAAACATAATTAAACAAAATGATAGCAGCAAAACTTTTAAAGCAAAAGGTTTTTTTTTTTTTTCTAATGCTGTTGCATATTGGATCGCATTGGAGTTTGGAGTCTTAAAATTTAGTGTTTTAATATACCTCATTTGCATTACTTGCTACGTGCTTCATCAAAAGATGGAAAAAAAAAAGATTACACAAGTGCTTTTTGCTTCTTTTGCAAAGAAAAGGCGTGGATGTAAGTCATTTCCCCCCCTCTATAATCTGATTAAAAGCATTATCTTAATGTGATGCATTCAAAGCCCGTGTTTACCATAGATCAGATTTACATTTTTATGACATCATAAAGGATGCAAACTCTGAGGCAACCCTGATCAGCGCGGTTAAATTCCAGCTCTTGGACCACTTGCATGCCATTCTCCTTGTTCGCTTTCCTTACTTTCACAATAAAAGCCTTACCATGTCCCAATTTTAAATAGAAAACAAACAAAGAAACAAAAAAAAACAAAAACATGAATTTTAAAATCTCAATCCATTTTAATGCTGAGACTTTAGGCTGAGCTTAGGCAGTCATCCGAGTTTCGGTCCCCACTGATGTAAACATTTGCTGCTACTCTCAGGCTTTGGCGAACCTGCCCGGAATGTGCAAAGTAGTCCGAGGAGATGATGCCCGGAATAAACAAACAGGAAGTGCGTGGGTCCCCTGTAGGAGGGAAACTGCTTTGAAACGGTTCCTGATTACATCTTGACAGCTTGCGCGGATAATTTAATTCGGAGTACAAAAGGACGCGGCATAACTGTTTGACGGCGTCCAAATTACAGCTTGCTGGGACAGTGACGTGAACGTTCTGTGATCTTTCCCAGGATGACTATCATTAAAAATGTAATTAGAAAAGTACAATCCTGTTTTTAAAATCAATTATAGATTACATGAGGACCCTTTTTTGGGAAGAAAAAAAAAAAATCATAGATGAATGATGATAATTACTGGGTATGGTGCATTTCTGCGTGTGGGTTTCTGTGTGTTAACAGTGTACATTACAAATGAAGTGTGCTTGCAAGTTGCGGTTGTTTTCAAGTATTACTTTAGACACACAAGAAATGTTTGCTTCACAAACAAGGCCGCAGCATTTCATATACTGTACAAATGGAAAGAATTTTACCACGGACTACAGGTGTGTCACATCACTGTTAATTGTTATTTTTCCATTATTGTTCATTATTATCTTTTTTCTCTCCCGCTTTTTCACCCATTAATTGTCTCACGTCCTCTCACGCACACCCTGGATCTTTCTGCTCAGTGGACAAGAAGCGACCTGAGGGGGACTCTGACCAGCACAACCCTCCACAAAATGGCCCACGTAATATTTCCTGATGAAAATGTTAAAATGGATCCCAAAATTGACTTGGTCGTACGTCCGCCTCTGCTGCAGCCGCAATGACGTGACATGAAGAGGCCATACATCCACAAACATGAATATTTTACAAAGTTGGGGTTAGCATGTGCACGCAGCATCGCATTTCTATCAGTCTCAGTAGTTTTGCCACTGTAAACAAACACACTGCCACCAATTACAGTATAAAGAAAATAGCGTTTTTTTTTGCAAACTTTAACAGGTGGACCTTATGTTTGGCCAGTGCACCAAATCTCCATGAGGTTGCATGAGCATCAGCATAACTATTATGGAAATTGGCTAGTTGGTTGTCTTTTTTTGGCATTATCCCGCTAACCAACCAACAGGCATGTGGGAAACTAACCTTTGCTCAGTTGGCCCGTAAGAACCCACTGTGACACAGCTGCCACCACCCCTTTAAACCTTGTGGAAATTTCTTTAAACAGCTTTTCGCTTGTTTTCCACTAATGAGGTCCCTAAATGCTCAACATCTTGGACGTCGCTCCCGAAATGGTGGTGGACCATCTCAGCAGATGTGCCAGTCAAGACGACTAATACTACTAGACTGATCCATATCATAAAAGAGGAGGTTGTGGCAATGATGGCTACTTGCGATGAGAAACTACACCTGAAAAGTTAGTCCGTGTTTTATGTGGGCACATACAGAAACACGTGTATGACTCAAATCACTGGTTCTAATTAGATATGTGGAAATTATCAATCGCATCATCTGTTGAAATCCAGAACATAGTCAATTCCCGGGAGTTCCAATGGCTTCCTCCATTTCTACTGAATAAAGATGAGTCATTCCTTCAGGACAGTGTCTCAACATCCAAGAGCAGACATTTCCACATGGTGATAGGAGGGTCATTCCCAACCAACTTCACCATTACAGCTCTCCTCGCTCGCATTTCCGTCACTTTGTCGCCGCCCGTTAACCTCAAAGTAGTCACGGAAAATTCAATGTGACATATTTGCCACCATAAAAACAATGATAATGCCCGGTTGTCCCTCTCATGTCCCGCATCCTCCTCCGACAAGGAGAAACGCTCTTCTGGGTTCAAAGATGAACCGATCCTCCTCATTACGTTGACTAACGGCCCAAACAAGGTGGCGGGAGGCTTTTCAGCACTCATTCAAAAATCGATATCATCACATTGGCAGCGCTTCGCACGCTCCGCTGGCAAATTTGCGTGCCCGGGGAAAAGAGAGAAGGTATAAAAAAAAAATAAAAAAAAAAAAAGTAGCAGATGCTCAAAAGATCAGATTATCTGTCTTAGCCTGCAGAGGCCTTAATAGCAGACCATAATACTAGAACACCGCTAAAAACACCCACTTTTCACAAACCTCACCTGATTGTGTTCGAAGCGGTGTGGGAAAAAAAAAGGGGGGGGGGGTAGGGAGACCTAGCTAAATGTGTCGTTCTGATTGGTGAATGCAACACTGAACACGTTTAAGTGAAGGGCTCTAATCATGCGCTATTGAGTCGCTCTTGTGCGGCTGATTACAAATTACATTCCGGGATACCATGTTGCCCTTGGGCTCAACTGCAATTGAATTAAACTGTCACCACTCAGACGTCTCAGCCAACGAGCGCGCGCGCCGTCTCTGACAGGTATTCTTTCTTGGAGACGGGGCGACTATGTATCGCAGACGTTTTACTTGGTGACTGAAGTGTATGGATGAAATTATGCAGCTGCCAGTGTTTTTCTTTCATGTCCGTTGCGTCTCAATGGCAGGTGGATGAGAGCGCGATAAGGTAGACGAGGGAAGAGGAAGAAGAAAAAAAATAAAAAGCTTCGTAAAAAGTTGCTTTTTTTTTAGCCTTTCGCAACCTCTCCGTTTGACGGGGCGGCGGGGGAATGGGGAAATATCTGGTGCATTAAAATTACATGATTGTACAGTTTACCTAGAAAAAAAAAAAACAAACGAAAAAAAAACCCCTCTGGGGAAATGCATTTTGTGGAATGATGAATACTGCAGCAGCTTGTTCATCACTGAGATTGATAGAAATTGGTGGGAGTGAACGCGGCTTTGTTTGTCACAGTGTCATGAATGCAAAAGTAGTCGCTTTAGAAGCTTTTCCTGGAACCTCTCACACTTCTGAGGGCAACGGCCAATATCTTAACTGTCAGAAATGATAACTTAAAGTATAATAAGAGTAGATTAAAAATGATGACCAAATTTTGTCAACTATAAACCGAGCATCCCGAAATCTAGTCTTCTTTCAAACTCAACTGGATTTTCCGACTACTTTTGAGTCCTCCAGTTCAGTGAATCATTGAGATTTGATGACGCATGAACATGATGATGAAGGTCTGGTTCGTGAAAAATCATTTATGCCGAAGGTGGATTTATTGGGGTTGGACAAAAACGTTGCTGTCATGGCAACGATGACAAATTGGTTAAGGTTCTAGGTGATGATCAGCACGAAAAAGTGAAAAGTGGAAACATGGGATTGATTGAGATCGCTCATATGCAAACGTCGATACAGACGTTGAGCAGTGATGCATCGCAACACATTTGAAACGTTACCTTTGACCTTTTGACCTATAAAAAAGTGGCGAATGATCACGCGTGGACGGAGGACCAACCACAATAGATCGACCCCGTCATCATCCCTCAGTGTGGGGGGAAAAAAAACAAGGCCAACTGTTGCTCTCCCATTTTTCATCCCTGCAAATACGACGCGGCTCTGCTAATAACTAGATTGTCATAAAATTGCCAAGTTCAATCAATATCTTAACAATAGGCCTTTTGCCGGCCTGTAATGAAAACTAAGCAGTTGATAAACTCAGCAGCGCTGAATCGATACCTCACTCTCTCTCTCCTCTCACACACACACACACACCACATACTGCATGACGGGCAATATTGTCTTTGTTGTCCTAAATACCGAATCAAAGAAATTGACCTTTTTTTTTTTGGCATTTTTGTCTTTTTTGGCGTTTTTTTTTTCCTACTCCCATGGAGATTTATGGCAGAAATACATTAAGTGTGTTTTCATAATCACCCCCGTCCCCGTGTAATCTGCCTTCACGCCGGCAGTCGGGGAGGAAACGTCAGCGCCCCATATTGTGCCAGGCTAAAAAGTCCAACTGAGCGCGGTTCTACTCGCCGCTTCTGCTAAATAATACGTTAATTGCATCAACAGTGGCTGCAGCAGAACTAAGCTCCTTTGGGGGGGGGGTGGCGGGCGAAGGGGGGGAGCTTCTTGCATTGTGTCAGTTTTTGCTGCCTCCATTATAACGAGGAGCTGGGATCAATTGCGGAGGCGCTGCGGTGACGCTTGGTGTTCCGCGGCCTGCGGGAGCCGGCGGCGTGTGTGCATGACGGAGAGGGAAGCGTCTGGGAAGCGGAGATTCTCGGCAGAGGCACCCTTGGGATGCCACGGGCCTGTTGGGGCCTTAATGGCTGACATGATAACATTCCAGCACACACACGCACACACACAGTGTAAGGCGCTTATTCTTTGTGCCATTTAAAATCAATAATGGCAGCGTGGCGCATTACTTCCACATGGGTCGTAACATGCGACGTGGAGACCATGGAATGTGTTATTCATTTCGGCGGATCCACTCCAGACACGCCGCCTCTAATGAGCCTCATCAAACTTTAATGCGCGCCATTTTTTTTTGACGCAAAGTTAGCAATGTCGTTTGATGGTTTTAAAATGTGCGCGCCGTCTTCAGAGCTGCAGATTTTTTTTTTTTTTTTTTTTGAGGGGGAATAACTGGCGCATCAGCTCGCTCCTCTTGCAATAATCTCATTATAATAAGACCAGAAGTCAACCATCCATATATTTACTCGCCCTGCACTTGTTTCCCTTGTGCGTCTGCATGCTAAAAAGTGTCTGAAGACATTCAAAAGAATTTTCTGCCGTTTACTTTTTAGTTTTTGTTCTCTCTTTTTTTTTTTTTTTTTATTACGGGTTTTGGCTAAGCCGGCGACAGATTCAACCATTACAAGCCTCACTGTACTTTTGACAAGGTTTTTTTTTTTTATTTTTCCCCCCGCTGAAGTTTCCTTTGCTAATGAGAAGGTATCGACTGCTCTGAGTGAGAATCCGATGGAAGCCGGAGTTTTCGAGTGCAGCCGCATTACTCTGTTTTCCTAGCGAGACGCCTACATACATCAGGATGATCCATCTCCAGAGTCATTAACAAAATCACTTTAGCGTAGTTCTGACAAGCCTCAGTGATTGCCGCTAATGAACTTAGCACATCACAGATAAATCAAAGCTGAGAAAAAGAGTTGGTGCGTGCGCAGCTCTGGAAAAAAAAAAAAAAAAAAAAAAAAAATCAAGGATATCTGCTCTTCAGTTGGCCCGAGAAGATCAGCGGCGCATCACTCGCACGCGCTAACACAGGACGCTGCCCCTTGAAGGCCCGCCCATCCATCACAAACAGGAAATCGCCGTCAAAACGCACAACCCGCACTGTAAATTTAATGGTTGCAATATTGTTTTCTTTGACGCCGAAAAGTGCTGTCTTTTTTTTTTTTTTTTTTAAGGAGGCGTCGCGCCGGCGTTTTCAGCCTCATTTGCATCCGTCGGTAAACTGACGGCGGAGAAAAATGTTCCTGAACAGTGGGACGGCTGTGAGCGCCGCATGTAAGTTTAATAAACTCTCACCGCAAACGCCCTCAGCGAAGATGTCGGAGCGTTTTGCATAAGTCGAGCGGCTCGCTCAACATCCACTGGTGTGATTTATTTCATCCAGGAATGCTGCTCGTCATTAGCATTCCTTCTCGTCAGCGTCTCCAAGTTGCTCGAGCATCCCACTGCTTACTCTACAAATGCGGTTTGCATAGGTAAAACGCCGCCCCGCGCCTCCAGTGTGTGTGTGTGTGTGCGCGTGTGCGCGCTGTCTGAGGTCGCCCTCGCAAAAACCCTCCACTAGTCCCTGATAAATATCCTCATGCAAATTTCATTTTGAGCTTCTTTCCTCTTGTTCATCAATATTTCAGGTACCTCCTCCTCCTCGCTGGTGGAGTGGAGCGTGTGCGAGCTCAAATATTTGTACATGTTGAATAATTTGTCCGTTAACAGCGAGTCGTTTTTATAATTTTTTGGGGGGGGGTGTGCAGTTATGTCAGGGACTGTCCTCTACAGGGTGTGTGTGTGCGCGTGTATGTGCATGTGTGTGTGTGGGGGGGGGCTCGTTTACAGTACACAGCTGAAAGCTGATTGCAAATGGAGGTGAGATCTTGGAGGAAAAAAAAAAAAAAAAAAAAGGCAAAAAAAAAGGAAAAAAACAAAAAAAA
>CAAKHG010023217.1:0-12754 GCA_901007715.1 Dactylopterus volitans
TTACTGTTCTTTCGTGTCCCTGAATATGAGGCAGCCAGTTTTAAACGTCTCATATTCTCTCATCAAAAGTGTTTTTTTTCACAGGATGAGCTCACGAGTGGGAGGATTTTGACCATTTCTGTATCAACGCTGTGCATTACGGACCAAGTCGGGGCCAGTTTTATGGCACATGCCTATTTGCTAAGCTATGTATTCCAATGTGCCAATGAATATGTGTAATGGGAAGTGTTTGTCAAAAAGAAAAACAATGAAACCCTTTTCGTGTTCATCCTATTTTAACACCAGAGCTGTGTGAGTGCCTTTAACCTGAGAATGAAATACAATTCTATGATATTGTATATAAACATTTTACAGATTTGCAGTATAAATGTGACTTCCCAAGTTTTTGCATGTAGTATATATGCAGTATATACAGTACACTTGTATTGACATGTAATTGCTGAACTGAGTGCATGTTGTGCGTTTATACCAGCCTGCGGGATCCAATTGTTCAGTGTTTTCTCAATTATTTTTATCGACGTTAAACAGGTCAAGGTGATTTATTCTGTGTCCCATGCTCAGACTCGAGTTGCTGATGTGGAATATTCTTATTTCATGCTGGTACTTGACAGTTTGCCCACAAGTAAAATAATTTAATTCACATGCTCAAGAAGTATACATGCACTTTATACCACAGTTCCCACTGCCTGAGCCAATGTCACGCTGTACTAAGTTCTAAATGATTTATTGATGTTTTAAAGTCTCCACTGTCAGCACCTCACTCTTGTTTACAAGCACCATGAGTGAAAAATAAACAATGATACTTAGAGCAACTGATTTTGTCCGTTTTTTCAGTGTGACAAACCAAAGGGAAAAGGTGCAAAGTACTGTGTTGGTGTCATTTTAACTAAAGTAAAAAGCACAATTAACAACAGAGTTTAACTTAAAGAAGACAGGTTTTACTCATTTTACAAAAACAGATTCAAAATACTTCAATTCAGGTCCCAATGTATTTCCTTCTGGGTTCACTGAGGGTGATTCCTCCATCTTTCATTGCGGCCCTAAAAGACTGAACCTGTGAAGGAGGGGGGAAAAAAAGGATAAACATGGCGCATGTGACGATGTAAGAGGTCATCATTCAACGACGTTCTGCGTGTGCTCACAGCGTCTGAGCGGTAGACCCAGGGAATCTCTCTGTACACCATCCTGGTGATGCCGGCCTGCCTGCATCGAAGCGCCAGCACCTCACCCACAGCCTGACAGGCTGCCACGCCGTTCGTGGAGGCCAGCTGCTCCCTCAGCGCCCACTCCTTGGTGGAGCAGGAGAGCACCGGGACGGGAGAGGAGCAGGAGAGGACCTGAGCCGTCACATGATGCTGGCTGCGACAGAACACCAACCTGAAAAAAATCCAGATTTTCATTAAAAAAAAAAAATTGGCTTCCTAAAGTCATACTTGGCGCACAAAGCAGTTTATCGATTTAGTTGACAACGACTCAAAAAGTCCACGTATATAGAGTTCATAATGATGTAGCACCAAAAAGCAAAATAATTAAATAAAATTAAAAGCTGAAACCTCTCTCTTGAGTGAATAACTTATTCTTAATAAATGGCTCTTGTTTACTCTTTTTAATTCTTATTTTTTACGAAAGACGATGATGATTCTGCTGTCAAATTGTGACTAAATTTTGATTTCACGCTCACACATCCTGCTACTTCCATCTGAATGAAAACATTCACTGGCAAACAGCAGTTCCAGGCCATCAGCCGCTACCTTGCCACAGAGTCGAATATCCAAGCTAAGACACTTAAGAAATGTTTTTAAGTCCTTAGAAAGTGACGACCGGTCAAAATGTCCTCACTCCCCTCACTTGTCGGTCCCCAGTGTGCAGCACAAACACACCTGTGGTAGAACTCCCGGTGAGGCCAGGTCGTCTTCCAGCCGCGCTCCTTCACGGCCAGCGCCATCTGCTCAAGGTTCCGCGGGTTTCTGTTGACGAAGGTCGGGTTCACGGCTTCGTGTTGGTCCTCGCTGGGCTCCGGCTGGGAGGCCGAATGCGTCACGGACCGCGCGGGCTGCCCAAACACTGCACACCGAAAACGACGCTTTAAGTGCTCTTACAACGACAAGATGACGGCTTATTTAAGATGTACACGCGGGCTTCATGTCATTAGAACGACACAACTCACCTATCTGGTTTGAAGCTACGAACGGACGGCAGCGTTGAATTTGCCCCAAGAGCAGCCGAACACTTCGGGTAATTTCGTTCAGCGCCATGTTGTCCTCCTCTTCTAGGTTCGCCTCAGTAATGTCAACAGAAGCTGGCAACTATTTTGTCCTCAGGAATATATAAACACGCTACATAACATTTTCCCCGTCGCGGGGACTCACTGAGGCACAGGGGGCGCCATCTTTGACATTCAGATTAACATCGGGATTAACATCCGGTTGTGACAGTAAAAGCGGCACTGACGAAAACAAGCGCCGCCACCCTGAACGTTCCGCTGACAGCGCGACGGCACAGTAAACACGGATCACGTGTTTATCTTAAGCAACGTCAAATTTCTACAGTGCCGCGTGTTAGAGGAAGATTTTATACATTTCTCTTACAGCTACGTTAACTACTCTAAAGATTGAAACTTTGCACACAGAGCAGTGTGACATATGATAAATGGCATTTTTCTCAGTATTGATTCAAATTTCATCTCTCTCTGCTTCTTTCACTTGGTGCAGCATTTCAACCCAAATGATCAATTGGTTATACTCTTAGATTGGCTAGAAAACCATTTTGGCTTCTCTGGCCTGGTTCTTGCCCGTTTACGATCCTACAGATCTAGTAGAACTCAATACGTCTCCTCTAACAACATCAATATTTACTGTTATGAAATATAGAATGCCACAGGGTTTTGTCTTTGGCCTTCTACTTTTCTCTCTCTGCAGATGATACCTAGTTGCATGTGCCGGAAAAGGCAGACAATCATCTCCATATTTGGAATTTGGAGGCCTGCTTGTCAACAGTGAAGAACTGGATCTTGTGTCACTCTTTCTAAATTTAGATAAAACTGAGATTTTGGTCATTGGCCTCACCCATCAATGTCACCAGTTTAATTATATAACGGTAATTCTAAATAACTGTGATTTTGTCAGAGCTCAGCTATCGAAAATTTTGGTGTTAAATTCGATCCTCCTCTTTTTTTTCCCAACATGTTGAACTGTACTGGGTTACATTGAGAGGTTTCCCTAATATTTTGGTTCCTTACTGCATAAGAGTGGGAAGACCTAAACATCAGGGACCCCTCTCGCTATGAGCCAGCACAGTTCAACAGTATCACAAACTACAATCCACTAAGTAATAAAATATGCCAACACCGCTCTCAAAAAGACGAAATCAAAAAAATCAACATTGAACTCCTCGTGAAGGGAGAATTTATTGCACGGCTGTGTCATTAAATTCAATGGTAAACATGCAGTGGTCATAATGTTATGCTTTATCGGATAATGTAGCGAATCAACACAAAATTATACAAGAAAATTGTATTTAATGTCAAATTTGATCACTTTGATAGTGCAAACTAGAAGGGAGGAAAAAGACAGACATGTTCAAAGCAGTGGCATGGAAATTGCATCCCAAAGGATAAACAAATGAACAAGTACTCACTCCTAGTAAGGCACAAGAAAAACCTTTACTGAAAATAAATAATTGTTTTCATGTGTTATGATGTGTTTGGACCGGAGGATATGAAAGTGAGGGAAAAGTACCTTTGGTTCATGAAAATCATTCAGATATGTCCCTGCTATCATTTGACCGTCTGGCTAATTAGGTCAACACACCCGGTCCGACATACATTCCCTTAAACTGCAGAGCGGCTGATTCACTGATGTGCTTTCCCTTTTCACATTTAGGTTTAGAATAAATGTTTATACAATGAAAGGTTCATACTGACAAATTCCTCGAGCCACTGAAAGAGTAATTAGAAAGCAGTGCATAACACTGATGAAAAATTAGCAAGGGGATACAAAATAATGTTTGTTTTTTTTTAATTTCATATAATGCAACGATAATTGCTTATGTAGGAACTCGTTCTATTTCTACTGATGCAAAAATAACAGTCTATACCATTATGATCACTGTGCAAGTCAAGTAAACCATTAGCCTCAGTTGACAGAGCACCACTGTTAAGACAGGTCCACCCCGGTGTGCTGCAGTCCGAGTATTCCATGAGATACATAAATTAATATAACATTTTGGCAATTGAAATGAATTATTTGGCCAATATGCCGATCATATTGCGGATGATGCGTTGATCAGCGTTGAGAAGCAGAAAGGGGTCAGCTTGTAGCCTGATCCACTGTAGAACTTGTTCTGAAACTCCACCCTGTGGGAGAGAAACAAAGTCAATATCATATCTTTTCTTTTTTTTGCCCAACATGTCCACTCATATAAATATAGAACCTCAATACACCACCAGTTTTAGCCAGCTCATTCTAGAGGTAGAGGACATGAGGCTGAGTTACAGACCAATCATAGTGTCCGATGGGGAGGTGGGGTAGGGGGGTGTCTAAAATTCAAACTGCTGTATTTAAAAAAAAAAAGGACATTGTGCATTCACTGTCAGGAGTCTGCTATAAAAATGTACCTATGTCGCAATACCAAGCAGCAGATGAGAAACATTGCTTTAAAAATGCAAAGACCCCCAAAACAACACAGATTTTTTTTTTTTTTTTTAGTTAAAGCGTTCAATAATTGATTCAAATTAAATTATCAATGACTGCGTGGAAATAGGAGCTTTGAGGTGACACTAAAGACATTTAAACAGCCTGCGCTCAGCTGTCCTCCGTCAAAAAAAAAAACAACACTTTTTGCCTCCAGAGGCCGTGATGAGTCACTGCAGCAGCCGGTAAGCCTCAGTCCTACATGGCAAAATGATGGGCGAGTGATGCACAGAAACAGGTTTATACACACAAATCAGACCGACCAACCTTGTTACGACAGTTCTGAATTGATCTTCAGTGCAGATAAGAACACAAACTGCACTCAAAAATGTGCTGCGGCTGTTTTCTTGCGACTATTCTAAAAACTGAGCAAAGCATGCTAGAATTAAAACTACTCTCCAAATGTTGTCAGTTAAGTCACATCAGAGTTTTTTGCTGTTTTTTTTTTCTACAACTGATGATTGTAAAGTTACATTGTGGGGACACGAGTGGATTTACTAAACAAAACGGCGATATGCTGCGGACGTATTCGACAGTGGACCCCACACGAGCGCCTTTAAGCAGTCAGAGACCTCCCAGAGCCACCCCGCTCCACCTTTTCCTTACCAGTGCAAACGGAGCGCGTGCAGGAAAGCTGAGAGGCCCTCCATGACCAGCAGGATGGAGATGGTCAATATCGCAAAGGCGGCGAAAATCACAAAAAGTACTATGGATCCCACGTAGCCCTGCCACTTCAGAGCGATGCGCATCACCATCACCCACAGCACCTCCGACAGCTCTGTGGAGACACGGCCGTCAGCGCTCAGAGGAAAAACATCCCGTTTGTTTGAGTAACTGAGGAGAGAATGAGCGCGTGTGCATCAGTCGGGTCATCCTGGGTGCTACTAACGTGCGTGCGCCAAACTGAGAGCCCAGAGTCGCAGGTAAGAGGCGGTGTTGGAGATGCAGCCCAAGCAGTACTCTATGGTGTGGATGGCCTGGTGCATGAACACGTCTGCGGCGTCAAACTCCTACCGACAGCAGAATTGCAACGATCAGACGAGCGTTCGCGCGTGAGCCGCTTCGACCGTGTCGCGGCAGCGGCGCCTTTACCTCCCCCTCATGAGCGCCTCCCTCCACCTCCCCTTGGCGAGTGTTGATGGAGCCTTCATCTGCCACCAGAGGACGGCCGTCGTCGTCCTGATGTTGCACAGAATTAGAAAGATTTCACACGACAAGCCCTGCTACAGACAAAAAGGTTTAGGTTCATCTGCGCACACACACGCACACACACACTCACACTCACTCACCACTTGATATCTTCTCCTGGTCTTGTGTGTGACGTACTGAAATATGGGTTTCCCCAGCAGCAGGACTGGGACAGAGCAGAGAGCCAGAACCACCAGGACCTTCTGTACTATACTCTGCACACGGAGAGTCAGACGACAAGCTCTCTTCAGTGGGCTGTCTCAAAAGGCAACACTTTCCGAAGCAAGCCATAGTTTTTGACAGATGCTGAGAACTTTTTCATGCCAGAACAATACGGAAATGAACCTGCAGACTTCAGTCTCACAAAAGTCAGATTCTCTTATGAGAATTATGTGCATTCGGGTGCCTTTTTGTCAAAATAAAATCAGAATACCGAGCATCCTACTGCTCCTCGTCTGGCTCACACCAGTCTTGACTGCTGCATACCCCCATCTTATACTGTCTGATAAGACTTCCCATGTCAAATGAAGGGACACCCTCTCCACCGGTGTGATCTTTACAGGATGCTGTGCCCTTCAATAATGTGTGAGTGACCAGGGTATCTACTCAGTTGTCCTGCATTTCTATTAACGCCGGCTGCCGTGATGTGGAGTTGTGACGCGAGATTCGTTCACGACAAGGTGAACAGCCTTTTATTTACAGTGAGCTCAACCTCAGTTTAATCTGTCACCCCTTTGTAAAGAATAAACCACTGGCTTCCTTGAGACGAAAGGAAAATGTGTGCGGGAACACCAGAACTATGACGTGCTTGAAACGGTTGGCAGTTAAACAAAGTACAAGCGAGTGCGGAGGTTGGATATGTTCTTTTAAGGAAAAGGAACAAAGCACGCACCTGTCCCTTGTAGAGAGGTGGGTTGTCGGGGTTGTCTGTGAAGAGGAACATGTCTATAAAGTGGATGAGTATGCTGGGAGCAATTTTTGACTGCGCAGGAGAGTAGGCAATCCACTTGAAGACCACCATAACTACCAGGTACCCAAACAGACACAGCATGAAGAAGAGTTCGGGGATCAGCACCAGGAAGATGCTGCTTATCTGGCCAAAGTGCCTGGAGAAAACACAAAGCAGCCGAGGGAAGAGGGGCGGGGGAGTAAGAACCAGCACAGGGACATCGGCAAGAAGTAAAGAACGACCGGGCGCAAAATGGCCACTCACAAGTAGTTGAAGAATGACAAGCAGACCCCAAAGGTCATGTGGATGACGCCGACGATGACAGACATCTTCATCTTGTACGAGTTGAGGAAAGTGAGTTTGTTGTTGGACAGGCCCCAAATCTGACAAGGGCACAGCACAAGAGGGGGGTGAGCACGGACGGCTGTCGACCGCATGCTGGCCCGGAGGAAGTAAAAGCCGTGAAGGAGGAGGCCGGTGGGACAGACATACCGGGTCAATGCCAAACGGATAAGGGCTGGTGAACACGCCGGTCACGACTGGGTCCATGGACAAGTACTGGTTCCCTGCCAGGACGGATGCACTGCAGAGAAGACATTGCAAATAATAAAAGATGCTCAAAAGAAAGGGAAGAAGATTTGGGGGGGAAAACAAAAACAAAGAGTTCAAAGCGCGACTGTATGAGATGTCCTCACTTCCAAATGTTGTTCTCAAACATCGGGCCGACGTGCCACGCCGAGTTGAAGGTGCTGAGGCCTCTGCTGAAGCACTCGTTGTAAATGGCGCCCGTGTAGACGGAGAACAGCCCCATCAGCAGGATGAGATAGCGACCTCCGAACATCATCTTCCAGATCTGAAACGCACGGGAGGAAAGATGGATTTGTAATTTCAGTAGTTAGCGTGCGGCTGTGGCTGTGAATCACACAAGTACGCAACAACAAAAAAAGGAAAAAACTGCAAGTAAATTACCACCAATTATTTTTACATGAATGTGTACAGAGTGAAATTTGCTCCATATTTATGCATGTTAGATGAATGAGTTTAACTAAACAGGTTTTAAGTGTATCCCTTCGGATTCCAGTTTGAATAATGGCCGGGCACATTTTGCCGAACATTACGATGTCACAGCGGCATCACCCATTCGCGTTTTTGTGTAGAAAATATCATCGCTCCACGTTAACATATTTTGTCATGATCAGAATTTGAATAGAGTTAAAGCCCAAATGTGTTTTTCCAGGTCCCAGTGACCTTCTAAGCGGTTCATCCTTGGGTTCAAGAGGGCGTTGCTGAAGGCAAAACTGGCCAAATCTGAGATTAACCGCATATGTCAGCTCAAAGTCAATTTCTGTCTCTGCCAGGGAGCTTCCGTTTTCAGCGATTTTTCACTGTTTGGAGGATTGGGCAAAAAAACTACAAAGCTTGGTGGAGGGGTGCAGCGCGGGCCAAAGACGGGCTCGCTACAATGATGCAGCAGAAAGAGCAGCTCTTTTTTTTTTTTTTTTTTTTTACTTTGGCCTCAGAAGATGTTTGCGCTCTGCTAAATGTCCATCTCTTTTAAGCTAAAAACTTGTGCACAAGCTTGAATAAGAAGATGGATGTCACTTCATAACTGTATGTTACATATTAAGCTAGCTGCAGGAGGTCATGATAAGCTGTGGTTTTATGAGGTGTTATGTGGTGGACTATTTCTTGGCCACGAGCGATGACATTGCGCATTCTTGTTCACCAAGGGTAACTCAATGCAGCCGGAGAGAAAAACTTGCTGAGTGCAGCTTTTTTCCCCCCGCATCTATAATTTCTGTGCAGTGCAGTATAGATGCACCTATATAGATATATTGATCGCATGTTGTTTGTGCAAAGCTAAGATGGAACTAGCCTCAAACTCCTCAGAGGAAAGCAAATCAGTGCTCAGTGGGACTAATTAAAGACGACGAAATTTAACAGAGCGCTGGCAAATCTGAACTTCTATGAGTCGTGCGCTCGCCGCACACCCGAGTGCGCGTACGACAGCCTGTGCCAGTTACCTCGTTGTTGTTGTTTTTCATTTTGGGGTCCTTCTCCTCCAGCACCATCCACAGGGCAGCCAGGGTCATGAGCAAACCGTGGCCCACGTCCCCAAACATCACCGCAAACAGGAAGGGGAAGGTGATGATGGTGTACACCGCTGCAGAGGCGTCACAAAACAACAAGACTTGACTGTAACGCGGGTCCCAGACGCAGGTGAGGCCGAGCGTTGCCGCGCCCCGGCCCTCATCACCTGACGCGCGCGTGGTGACACACCTGGATTGACTTCGCGGTAGCTGGCCACTCCGTAGGCATCCACGATGTTCTGGAAACCGGTTGTGAAAGTGTTGAGGGGGAAGAGGGTGGGCGGAGGCGTGGAGGACGGCAGGCGGTTGTAGAAAGAGTCGACGCCGCTGCCGCTCTTCCTCTGAGAAGACGGAGGAGGGTTGGATAGGAGAGTCAGGTGGATCACGCACCAACGCTGGGTTTCATCGACCACCAGAGCATGTTTCCTGTGTCTTCTGCCGCTCTTGTCTTACCCCTCCCTCTCTCAGCGCGCTCTGCAGCTCGGGCAGCTTGGCAACGGGACACCAGGCCTCGGCGATCAGGCACTTGTCAGTGACAGAGGGGCTGCAGAGATTCAAGACCATCTGGACCGCCTTGCACTTCTGGACCCTCACCTTCCACTGAGGCAGCACAGCCACCGCCCGCATCAGCAGCTGCTGCAGGAAGGCCTCCGTCTGTGACAACACCTTCAGCAAGGGGAAGTGAGAGGAGCGGTGGAACGTACATAAGGGCGGGGGGTGGGGGGGGGTTTACAAAGACACCTGGTTGTCATTTTGAGCTTCAAAGAGCGACATTCAAATTAGAACACATGGTAAATGCTTGAAAAAGTTAGTGGCGAGTAAACGGGCGCGTACTGATTTGATATCTTCAATTCGGCCTTCAAGCCCCCTGAGAATGTCCTCTCTCTCCGAGGTGCTCTCGGGATATGCAAATGTCTCCGTCCGGAAGCTGCGAAGAAGCGAGAAGAGCTGAAAAAAAAGACATTCGACGGGTTTAAAAAGACAACGCGGAGCGGAAAGATTTGCCCACCAATCACAAATCTTCTTGACTTTCTGCCCAATCTGATCTCCCCAATAGGAGATGAGAAACACTGTCCATTGCACCATTTCCCCCTGCAAAGACATGGATGAGATTTAAAAAAAAAACAAAAAAAAGGGCAGAGGGAAAATAATAACTCAGTGGATCTAACAAATCATTAAAATATCTTTTCTGTGAAGCGAATGTCTGTAATTTTCGTCTATCAAACACAATCCCCTGTATTTTTTTTTTTTTTGCCTCCCAGTTCCCACCGTGTCAGGGTGCTCGAGACGATCCTCCATCTCTCGGAAATCCACGATGATGTAGCCGCGACACGCCCGCCACAGCAGCCGTTCGAACGAGGGGACCTTCCACGGATGAACCACCCCCGCCACAAAACTGCCAGAGAGGAGGAGGCGCGGTCAAACTCGAACCAATGCGATGCGAGCGGGCCGCGCCGCGCCGAGCGAAAACCTACCTGAGGTGGACATCTTGGCGGTTGTCAAACAGGCCTTGGCTCTCCAGCACCGGCGGCGGCGCCTGCGAGACAAGAAAAAGCCCACGTGTTTGTCGCTAAGCCTGCGCGTCACCCGCGGCTCGCCACTGCGGCCGCGGGGGAGGATTAGGAAACACTGATGAGCGATGCGGGAGCTGCTCTCCTCACCTGTGAGGATGTGAGAGAGTGGGTTCTGGTCAGGACCCCCCGGTACTGACACAGCTGCGTCAGCTGCGCCCGAAGGCTGTCTCTGTTCCTGGAGACCTGGCGAGACACACACGTGAATGAGAAAACACACACACACACACACACACACACACACACACACACACACACACATCTGACACAACAGCGAGGATTGCTCAGCAGACCTCTTTGAGCTCTCTGGCCAGCCTCTCGCTCTCTTCCTCTATGGTGATGAGCTCGCGGGGCTGAGGGGCCAAAGGTGTCGGACACGGAGGAGGGAGGGGCCCCTGCAGAGGTGGAGACAGCGAGCGGTTGATCTCCTGCTCCAGGAAGGCTGAAGGACAAAGAAAGAGGGTCGGGACCAGCCAAACCAAAAATCTTAAAACACAAAATTCAGATGGAAAGAGCGGGTTGAAATTAAAAGACGGAGCCACGCGTCCGTGCTTACTGAAAGTCTTTTCGAGCTCTTCGCAGCGTCGGACCTCGCCGACAAACTTCCTCTGGAAGGCGTTCACGTTGGGATTCAACTGAGGCGGCAGGGCAGAGGAGAGAGGAGGAAGTCAGGAGGGCGACGTTAGTCATGTTCATCTGATCCCAGGAAGAGAGAAGCTGCCACGGTGACTCAAGGCAACACTGAGTTCACCCGTCTCATCTACGCTCAGATTTAGAAGGTCGGCAAAAGGGAGCTCATGAGGCATCTGCTCCCATCGAGATTCTTTAAATGGATCAATAAACACGTGCCTGGAATGACGCGTGGGCTTGAGCGCGAATCAAGAAGGCAACGACGCATGAGGGGCGGCTTAAAAGTCGAGACTGCGAGGCAGAAATGAGGGGAAAGCAGTTGCACGTGGAAGAAATTTCAATCAAATCAGGAGGGCGGCTGACTAGTTAAGGGGGCCTATAGGCCCTCCTTTGTTTGGACGTCCAGCTCTCGACGGCACCATCGCGGCCAGACAGTTACTCACATCCCGGAACTCCACCAGGCCCAGTTCTCCCAGCTCGCTGACGCAGTTGTAGGCCGAGCCGGACTGGAGGAAGAGCTGAACCAGGCACACCTCCTCGCTGCGGAACATGGAGCCCATGGCTGCCTGCGCAACACCAAACAAACACGTCCACAATCAAGGGCTGCGTTCGAAATCACCCACTCACCCACTCAGGCACTCACGATCCACGACATCGTGGACGCGACGTGGTGCACGCCACGACACGACAGCGTTGCATTGTGGGATACGGGAGCACGAAGTAGTGCACATCGCTCGTTCGCTCAATTTTGCGGTGCATTGTGGGTATTTTGTCGTCCACTATGTAGTGGATGAAATCAGCCGCGGCGAATTCGAACAACACTCCAAAGTGGCGTGTTTTTTTTACAATATACGGTGCACTTCATCCGATTTCAAACACAGCCAAGGTTTTTCCTTCCCAAACTCCGCTTTGCCCTCCGCGCGCAGCATTCCACAAGAGAGTTTCATATACCACTGAGGCGCTTCGTTTCAAAACAAAAAGAACGACAAAAATATATATTTTTACAGGCTTTGTGGTGCGTCCCCGTGACAGCGCAGAGGCCACCTAATGGAAACTGCAGAAATGGGAAGCACCAAGTTCTCCTCCTGACTGTGACGAGCAGGTTGAATTTCCACCCTTGCGCAAAAAGGCTGCTTTCAGTTTGTCTGACTAAAATCTACAATATACTAAAAACAAACAAACAAACAAACAGAAGAACACGTGGCTACACATAAAGAGATTCTAGTCAGTCCACTAAACACACTTAACTTATCAGGAAGACAAACTGTTGATGTGACCCTGCCCTGGTGATGGTGCGGACGCTCCCGCTGCAGTGGAGCAGCTCGCTGCTCATCAGCTGACAGGCGACTGGAAATTACAAGTTCACTTGAGAGCACGTGACCTTAGATGCGGACTCTCCGGACTCGGTGGTACACGGCGACAAAGCAAAGAGTGTATTTTCACAACAAAACGCCGCCTGGTAATGTGAGCACACCGTTAAAACACAGGCGGCGGCGGCGGCGTGTTCCTCCGCGCTGAGGCGCCACTCGCCTCCGCTTCCCTCCGTAACTCAACCGAGCGGAGCCACTTCGGTTCACCGTCGCCCCCCCCCCGAAGCGGGCGAGGGCGACGCCGGTAAAACGGTGCGAAATTCCC
>CAAKHG010023217.1:22352-36361 GCA_901007715.1 Dactylopterus volitans
AGATGCCTAAGTGACTGGAGTTCAGACGTGTGCTCTTCCGATCTCACACACAGACACACACACACACACACACACACACACGCATGCACACACTCACACAGCAAATACTGTATATACAGTGCAGATGTAATTGGTCCTGAGGGTCTGGAGGTAGGTAACAGCAGAGGCTGGAGGAGACTTCTGAGGTACGATCAGCCAGTGTCAAGGAACAGGAAACAGGAGGGATTATCACTAGCTCATGCTGCAGAAAAAAACTCCATTACATTGAAAAAAATGACATGCAATACTGATGTCAAACCATGTCGAACTAGGCATGGATGCGAAAGGCACAGGTGATCTCTTTCTTAACTTTCTCCACACGCTACTTTTCTTCCTCCCTTACATAAGCTCCACCCCCCTGTTCTCTAGAGGAAGTTGAGTTTCTCGGAAGTGTAAACGCTGCAGGATTCTGACGTGTCTGTGTCCAGCGGCAGAGTGGAAAAATAGTCTTTTGAATTGCTCCATCTTTCTTGATTTGCACCTTTCTTGATCTGGAACTGAACGCAGTCCTCAGAGGTGTGGAGGCAGTCTGAAGCCCCGGGCACCAAAAAGGAAATCCTCCTCCCTTCCTCATTAGATGTTCTCTGTTAAGAATGGAATGAAGCCATGAGCTAAAAAAAAAAAAAAAAAAAAGACGTATACTGTGCACATTAAAGATGGAATGTAGTATTACCTCAGTGTCTGGACTGTTCCGAGGGGAGCCCGTCGCTGCCAGTCTGTTCGCTTCCTGGTTCTCAGCTCTCGCGTGAGCCGGAGTCAGCCGAGCCGGAGTCAGCCGAGCCGGAGTCCCTACCGTGACCGGGGTGTAGCCCTGGAAACGCACACACATCCACACACAGAATAATCACCATTTCCAGCAAAGAGTGACAGAAAGGAAAGACTACATTCATTTCATTCAGTTAATCGGGCGCACAGTGTGAACCGGACTGGCTCTGGGGCTCCACTTCATTGGTGTTCCAGGCTGCTGATGGTGCCCGTAGAGGCCCGGAGGCTGAGCGCCGGGCTGGCTGTAGTCCTGCACACAGAAACACGCGCAGACCCGTCAGACTCAGCGCAGCCTCTGGGTCCGATACGGATACAGAGGAGACAAGACAACAACTATTTGCCTAATTCTACATTATCATATTATAAATTGTTGCCATTTTTGCTCAAACAATTGCTCTTGTTATTAGTGTCAAACCAACTCAAATGCCTCATTTTTTTAAAGTCAAATGTTGGATGTGATACCAACTTTTCCAGCGCCGCATGCATATGTTTCAATACGTCGCACCAAACATATGAGTGGCAGGTTGAGAGACGCACCATCAGCAACCTCACTGCTCTCCACAAACCTGGAACACTACTGGAGGGAAACATGCCACTTGTGCACGCTACATATTTTTTTAATTTGGTGTGGAGATTTTCTGTCTAACAGGTTGGTCCAATATTCCCCATACATGTGAGTGTGGCCAATTTCTTATTTGTCAGTCTCCCGAGTGACCCCCAGCTTCCTGTATGGAAGCATGCACACTAATTTACTCCATTTTTTTTTGTATTACTATTCGTCAGCATGTTTTAATAGGGTATCTGAATTAACATTTATGGAGGATTTTCAACTGAAAGTCATTCACAAAAAAAAACCCCCAAGCAGTCTTGTGATATAATTCACAATTGAATGATCTTTCAAGACCCTTTTTGTTTTGTTTTTTACTCTGTTTTCCTGTTGTACTTTTGCTTTGAATGCAAAGATACACAAAATTTCTTACCAGAATAAGGAGAATTTCGAGTGTGGGAACTCTTACTAATCCCAGATTAGATTTATTCTGAAAGCCTGAAACCGACTATACAGACCTCATTGCATAAATTCTCATCCCCGCACAGAACTCTCCACCAATCATCCGGCCCTCCTCATTTTCCTCACCTGGATGTTGACCACTGGCGGGTTGGCTTGTGGCGTACGGTTTGTTCTGAGTCCGGTGATGATCTGCGACAGGCTGCAGTTGGGGTAGCGTTTCATGAAGAGGATGAAACCGGCCAGTGACACAAACATGCCGGAGGGCACGGTGATGGACTTGAGAAGTGCTCGCCATCTGCCTCCCTTTTCTGGCGAGATTTGGGGAGATGGGACGCTTATTGCAGCGAAACGAACATGGGAGAATTACGATGCGGAGAAAAAAAAAACTCACGTCACTCACCGATCACCTGCAGCAAGGTGGAGGACACCAGGTTGCCGTCAGCATCTCTGACTTCATACAGCCCGTCATGCCTTGAGCTCAGCCTCGCTATGATGACCTCATTGATGGAGCCGTTCCGACCCATAGAGATAAGGCCCCTGTACCGCATGTCGTGATCTGTTATCTGGCCCTCGCGGATCAGCTGCACGGGGCCACGCGGGGGCTTGGGGTCGAAAGGGCCAAGCAAGGATTCGTCAGGGTATCGGGTCGGGATAAAGATGAGATGGGTGCGGGGGACAGGGAGAAAGAGGGGCAGGTTCAGAGACTCCTTGGTGAAGCGGGTGACATTGAAGTTGTGTCCTGCATCCATTTGCAAGGTGGTGAGGCGGAGAAATGGAGTGGAGGATGAAGGGAAACGCGAGATGGTGTATGACGGCGATGCGAGATGGAAAGGGAAAGATAAAAATATGAATATTACCGTTGACAGGATCCTATAAAGTTAAAAAAAAAAACATTAATCAGTCAGCTCCTTAAAGCTCTCCTCCTCCCGAGTTGTGTCCTTGCTCACCGCGGACGGTGAGGGTGCTGCGCGACAAAACTTTCCCAGCCACGTCTCTCACGGTGTAGTTGCCTTGGTCCGCCTGCGTCACTCTCTCGGCCACCCAGACCTTCCCGCCTCGCAGCAGCCGGCCCCGGCCCGCAGCGCCCGTGTCCGGGTCGCTTCGGTTCCACAGCACGACTGGCATGGCGCCGAGGGGAGCGCCTCGCGGATGAAACTCCAGGAGGGTGCCGTTCTCTGGGAGGCTGTGCTCAAAGTTCTCCCCGTAGTTCCTCTGGTAGGACTTCACGCATTCTGAGGGAGAGCGAAGGTGCGCTATGACTTCTTTGACGCCGGCATTCAGCACAGATCACCACTCCGATTCACATCTTTGCAGGCGCCGCGACCTCTCACGGAAGAGAGCGGCGTCTCTCCTTACGCGTCGCACACGTGCGATGTTTGAAAAGGTAAAATGATCCATCATCTCACAGCAGAGCAAAGATCAGAGTGATCTTTGTTTTCTTTTCTATGCCATTTTCTTCTCTCCATCACAAACCGTCTCACAAAACAGTAGATTGGCTCTGTGATTCTGTGAGAGCCAATTATATAACACGTCACCGGGTTTATTTCCCTGCACGGTGCAACGCTTTTACATTTTTTCAGTCTTTGTTAAAATCAGGACGGGACTGATTTATCCCTTCAAGAGAGGAAACCATCAAACCTGAAACGGTCAGACGAACAGTCTCGTAGGTGAATCCAGAGGACAGTTTGATGGAATAAAGTCCCTGATCCTCGTGAGTCACTTCTCTGAGGACCAGCATCTTGTCTCTGGTCCACTCGAATCGCGGGTCCTTCACCTGAGGATGGACGTAGCTTTTAACTATGTGTACGCATGACAAATGAACACACACACACACACAAGCGAGCACAAACACGCTTCCCCTCACAGTTGTCTTTTCTAGCAGGATGCGCCTCGGCCCCCAAGGGTTCGGCGTGAAATACACGGTCCTCGATGTCGAGTACACTGGCAGACGGAATTCCTTCCCGGCACACAACCTCTGAGCTTCCTCTCTTTCACCTGTCAGAGTAGAAATCAAAATCAGCATCATCATTTTAAGCGTTACAGTTGTAGCTGATTAAATGTTGCTGTCAGCTCACCCAGTACGACCCAGCCTGCAGGGGAGGGGGACAACATGAATGCTGTGATCAGTCTTTGAATGTGAACAGCTTGATGACAGTTAAGAAGAATCTATCCCGCTCTGGTATAATAAGTTCTCATCCTCAGCATTCGAACCCCTCCAATGACCTTTGACCTTGTCTGCGGATTCTCAGTCATCCAGGTCATGGTGATCCTTAGAGCTCAGGTAGAGGACAGCTGGACCTCTTTGACTGGCTTGTGTTACACTTATGAGTCACATGATGGCCTTGGGGGAAGTCGGGGTGGGGGGTGGTGGGGTCAACTACGCTCAGATGACCTCTCTTAAGTATCAACGATCCCTCGTGAGGTTAAACACCTGTGACCACCATCACCTGCCAGTCACAACTGAAGACGCCTTTTGGATGAGGGGGCGAAACGTCTTCAAAGAACCAAAAGAAGTCCAGCTGCCCTCTACTCGACCTCTGAGGATGACCTCTGACCTTCGAGGGCATCCAAACCAAAATCCATTCCATAATAGCTACTTCATATTAAATCTGGATACCTGACAGAATACGCTAAAACACATTTATCTTAAAACTGCATCTGAATGTATGACTTTACATGACCGCCAAACTTTGGCCTGTTAAGTATTCGTAAACATTAATCACTGGATTAGCACTTAGCAGGGACACTGAAAAAACCAATAAATAGATAAAAAGAAATCAATATCTGGATCTAAGTATTTGATAAATTATCATTCAACACATTTGTGCCATTTCAGCCTTTAATTACAACCATAAAAAGGGTGGGAATTTTACCATAGTTATTAAAAGCCTGGGTTGATTTCATTTAATTTGTTAATATGCAGCTCTGTGTTTTATTTATCATTAAAATGTGCGTTGTTATCCTTCAGTAGTTCAGCTTAAAACACACACACACACACACACACAGGTAGCTTGACATTGACACTGACATTGCTGTGTCTCTATGGAACCTGGCGATTAGAGAGTGCAGGTGTCAAACTAGCCATTGGGGAACTTACCTCCAGCGTGAGGGAGGCTGAGAAGGACCGCGAGGAGAACACCTCGGAACATCTTCCCCTTAAGAACAAAGAAGCAGAGCAGGTTGGATCATCTACGCGTGGACGTTGTCATTCATCTCCATCCTAGGCTGAAAACGAGCCGGCGAGCAGAGACAAGTGATCATCAGTCACTCACACTCTCTCACACACTCACACTCACACACACACACACACACACACACACACACACACACACACAGAAGGCCTGCTCATCTCTAACCCATCAATACTCTAACAGCCCGAACCCCTGCTGGTCCAAGTCACGTCCACATACGGCGTCCGGCGTGTTTTCCTGACGGGATCGCGAGCAGCGCGCCGCCGTTGGACCATCACTTATCGATCATCTACAAGTGATCGCACAGTGTGACGCAATCCGGCCCGGACCCACCTGCGAGACGCGAGAAAAGAGCATCCAACCGCGCGCGTGTGCGATTGTTTGCACGGATGAGGATAAGCGGTTATAAGCGGCGATCGCGAGCGCGCAGGCGCAGTAGTCCCCCCGTGTCTTATTTATAGCGATAGGTAGGCGGTATTCCGATGTAGCTACTACGGCGGCTGCGTCACACGCTGCGCAGCTTTCGCTCAGTGGTTGCGTATAAATACGCCGTTCACGCACGGGAGGGCGCAGTTAACCCTCGGTGAGCCGCGCGCTAAACAGCCCAACGCACGAGATGCAGCGAGATATATTTCGTTATAACAGGCATGATCACTTATTGAAGAAGAAAAAAAAAGATATGAGGGGGCAACAATACGATGAGAGGCGTACACACGGCAAAAACCACAAATCTGCGGACCCTCCAAAGATGGACTGAGCAATAATAACCGCACACGCAACACTTCACTTCAATTAATAATGGGAGGGTTAACAGCCCTTAAACACCCTCGAGCAGGGAGGGGGGCTTTCTCCAGATGCAATTTAGAACAACGAAAAAAACCGTAGACAACGAAAATGTGTTGTTAATGGGTTGCTTGTAGGATTTTGACACGGTCTTTCTCTTAGTCGTGGAAACGAGGTTCACGCCTGGAAATACCCAACTATAACCGCGCATGTATAACTGTTAATATTAAAATACACACTGCGCGAGTGTTTAACTTAGAACCTGAAATAAAAGTTGGGGGGTGGGGGGGGAAGCGCATAGAGGTGAACAATGTAAGCAAACATCCTTGGATGTCCATGTTGTTTTTATTCCAGTGCTTCGGGCAGTAAAACGTGTGATAACAGCGTCTCATGGGCGCTCCATAGAGGAGATTTATGATGTTTGTAGTAGTCACAGGTTGTAACTTGCAAGAATCTACAGTGAGACGAGTGAAATTGCCTTTTTTGTTGTTGTTGTTGTTTTTTATTTTTTTTGGAGAGTTTCATTTACAAGATTGTGCGGAAGCAAACTTGTTGCGCGCGTTTTAACCAAAAGAAAAGCATCTCCGTGCTGCGCATTTCCCGGTTATTTTAGCCCCTCGTGCACGTTTTGTCACCATGTTACTCAACCAGTATTCGCTACCTCGGTTCAGATCCGCGGCCGCATATCACGGCACATGCGCTCGGACTGCGCTCAGTGGGCGCAGCTTTGACGCAACTGTGGGCAGCAGGGGAGGACGCCACTTCCAGCTCCGGTGGTGGGGAGGAGTTGGCATCAACTGACCGGGAAGGACGGCGCCGCTGTGACACAGTAAGAAGACAAAATATAGATATATTTCATTTCTTGAAAAGTGCAGTATTTTTTGTGAGATTTAAAAAAAAAAAGAGCGAACCTCCCCGCAGGCCATGCCGCTGACACTCCTCGCCGTCTCTTGTTTCTTCCTCGGTGAGTAAAAAAAACAAACAAACAAAAAAACAACTCGCTCGCGTTTGTCCGCAGTTACCAGTTACAATGTTCCTTTCCTACCGCTGAAAAGTCCGCAAAGTCAGCACAGAGCGCCGAATGACTTGTGCGGACTTTTTCTTTATTTCGCGTTCAAACGTAAACTGCAAGACCGTCCGCGGGGCAACACGTCACGCATGCGCAGTGACTGCGTCTTGATGGAGCCAATCAGGAGCGACCCGATGAAGCACCAATAAGCGCGAAGTCGCCTCCTCGTCACTTCACAGCTTAGTTCTTTAACATCTAATAATTGGAGGCAGCAGGATGTGCAGCACACTGTCACGTCCGGACCGCATGCACCGATCAGCCATAACATTACGACCCCTGCATGTTTGCCATAGACAATAATGCAATAGCCCTGCAATGGACTATCCCATCAGGATGATTTTTTTATGTTGAATTTTGATTGAATCTTTTTGAGAAAGGTGTTGTGGCATGTTTCAGTGATTATTATTGGGACGGTAATTTGTGATGCTATTGATCCGTAGTGTTTTATACTGTGGTCTCCCCTAATATTTTGGTCACCCCACTCATATGCATTATGATGATCGAAATATTAGCCACCCCTTGGAGGAAAATAACAGAATTTAGTGATTTTTTTTTTTAATTCTCATTTAAAATACATATATACAATCTGGCTCAGATAAGGAAAAGAATAGTCATATTATATGCAGACTTTAAACCACAAGTGCATTTTTATTTCCAAAGTTTGTTAGCAATTAAATAATAATTAACAGTGCAGCATGTACAAAAGTCTGGATTACCCACGCTGCCCTCTGGCAGGTACAACTAGTAATGCCTTTTTTTATACAGTTCATAGAAATCTTTCATTTCTCGGATTTGGGATTTTCTCTCATTGTTCACAGTAATCTGTGGCTGTCTTGCATCCATACCCCTTTAAAGACCAGCTTTTCGTTTATGGTTTAGAATGTCCGGCGCCTCCCCTCTACTCCTCCTCGGCCCCCTGCTGGTGGAATAAGTTGCCAAACTCTCGCCGATCTGCTGAGTCCCTCTCAGTAATCAAGAATAGACTAAAATCCCATCTCTTTTTTTTCTGAACACCTCTGCACTTACATTTAACAAAAAAAAAACAACAAAAAAAAGCCCATCCTCTTTTCTCTTTCATTCCTTCCTCCATTACCTTACGCACTCATATCTTATTCAGGCTTCAACCGGCTTCAGGACTTTTACTCACTTTGTTCTCTCCTGATGAGATCCATGCGTGTATGGTTGAACTCTCACATGCTAGTCGCTTTGGATAAAAGCGTCCGCTAAATGAACTGGAGAACTGGAGAAAATGCATCAGGCTCATTTAGGTTTTCCTTTGCAAATCTGGGACTCAATCCAGTAGTTAGTGTAGCAATAGGCAGGGTATTTCTAAAGCTTTCAGATTTGCTCATATGGCCTCTCTAATGACGACTGTGAACAAGCCTTTAACCCAAAAAGCTAATCAAGTCCTCGACCCTGCTAAAATGTATCTGAACTCGAATCTTTGAGAGTGGCCACACTTTTGCACATACAATAATCATAACTTGATTTTTAGACTTTTTTTTTTTTAATTAGCTAAAAAAATTTTTTTAATTTGCTAAAAATATTGGGATTTTTCTTCATTCATCAGAGAGACTGTGTTTACATATTTTCAACTAAAAGACCACCATTTTCTTATGAAGGGGTGCCCAAACGTTTGCATGCAACTGCACTCATTTGGGCAGCGACTCATTATCATCCCCCAATGTTTGACAATTTCAAAATGCGTGTCGACGTATAATAATGTCACCGGGGAACATATCCAGGCTTTAATATTGCTGTCACTGCGGTTGATTTTGTGCTCTGACTTGATGATGCGATCAGCTCAGAGGTCTGGAAGCCCACAGAGGCAGATTTGAGCTTAGATTTTATCTCATTTCCTGTTTTTTAACTCAGTGGTGGACAAGGTACTGGACTTGTGCCGCTGCTGCTCGACACCTACAAGCGACTCCAGCAATCTTGGTCTTTGCAAGCAGAAGGGCGGCGCATTCCGATCGCAATCGGTCACCCGAGAAACATGTGGAGATGCTTTTTAGCGCCGTTTGTAACACGAGACACATGTCGATGCTGGTCCATCAGTGATTAGCGCACAGCTTCAAAAGCACCACTCGGGCTGTCATGTGACATAACTGTTGGCATCGTGCGCGTTTGGGCTCCAGATCTGCGACTGTTGTTGGATTCGCAAACAATAGTCATCAACTGCGGTGTCAAATTTGTCCGAGAGGTTTGCAGATATGCTCCCAGACGTTTGGTGTCTCCCAGACGTTTGGTGTCTGATATCCCCTCCATCTCTCTGTTTCTCTGGTTGTCTGATCTAAGGTGCGCTTGCTCTTAAGGAGAGGGAGTTTTGCTACGGCAGTACTGCTCGTCTTCCGTTTGATTACACACCTCCTGCTTTCAGTGGAGAGGTGTTCTTCACTCCAAGTGGGGGATCCAGGAAGCTCGTGATGGACAATGGAGAGGTGAGCGGCGTCTGGTGCTTCAGCTTTTAACTGCCACCGACATATCTCTCACGCATGCGCTAAAAAAGACCGGGAACAGAATCCTGCCGTGAGTCAATGCATTTGTGCTGTCCATCTGCTCAGGTGAGGGACCCACGCTACAGGATTTCCCATATGTTCATTACTTTGTCGGATGTGACAGAAAGAGATAGCGGAACTTTTTCGATCTCGTTGGACGGCGTGAGATTGTATGACATCATCACACTGAAAGTTGCAGGTGAGAACTTAAAACTATAGGCTCAACCTCATGAGAAAAAATGGGTGAAAATGGGCAACTAGTCAATTTTTTATCTTTCCTGAATAATAGAATAAATCTTTTTTGTTTGTGTGATTTTTTTTTTGTTTTTTTCCAGATTGTGCTGAAACAGTGGTGAGGTATTATAAGTCTACATACCGCTATAATATTCCTGAAGCGGCTCAATACCTGGAGTTCACGCCGATTGGCAGATATGGGACAAGGGTCCTGTGGAACCGCACCAATGCTCAGACCATCAGGGGAAAACTGAAGCGGAACACCTGGGAGATGTTAAACCTCACTCAGTCGGACAACGGCTACTACAACGTCAGGCAAAAAGACCAAACGTTGCTCTTTCGGATGAAGCTGAGTGTACAAGGTGAAACCTGGTAGAAAATGCGCGTGAGACTTTGAGACTCTGTTTCTGATTCGTTGCTCTCATGCGGCCGGCTCTTTGTCACACGCAGAGTACATTAAAAGCTTTAATCCAGCGGTGGACGACGAACTCCGCGCTAAATATCCAGTGCCAATTCATCCGTGGACGGTGACCTTCACTTCAAAGTCGAGCAACGAAAACATAACACTGATGAAAGAAGGCAAATGGCTTGATGACGGCTTCTTTATGAATAGAGTATGGAGCTACAATGAAGGCTTTGAAATTCAGCCTGTTCAAAGTGGAGACTCCGGCGCCTTTGAGTTCAGAGATGTGAATGGCAGCCTGGGCTTTGTTGTGAAAGTGAATGTGAAACAAGGTGAGCATGTTTCTTCTTACAAGAGGTACAAAACTGCCCGCGATCACTTTTGATGCCGAATTCTCGAATCTGCGCACACCTGAAACCTCTCCCTCCGCCCTTTCAGAATATGCTCCTGCGTACATTTATGTTGCCTTTTTTGTCGGCATCGTCTTTGTGACAATCTGCTGCTGCTGCTGCGTGAGGAAGTGCTGTTGCAAAAGGAACGCCGTGAAAAGGGAGGCAGCGGTCCGTCAGCCCGCAGCAGCAGTACCTGCTGTGTATTACCACGTAAGCAGCCCCTCCACTTGGCTTGCAGGCTAAATGTTTGCTGCTTTTTAACTTGAACATTCTTGTTCCTACAGGATATAACTCGACCTGTAGGCTCAGGTTACGCTGCTGCACCCCCGGCTGTAAGTGTCCAGGCTTGCTGACTAATTATTAAAGCAGTTTGCTGCCTTTTTTACTTGAACATTCTTGTTCCGGCAGGAGACAACTCGACCTGCAGGCCAAAGTTACTCTGCTGCACCTCCGGCTGCCGGTTTCTCTTATCAGCCGGTGAATCCCGGCAACACTGGAGGAACCACCAATGCCTCAGACAGACCACCGGTAATATGTTTAGATTTGGTTACACACCCATGCACCCGTGCTTCTCTCCGTCATCCTTGCTTATGTCCACATTTGTCCAGCACTCATGCATGCTAATTAATTCACCTTTATAGGAGTACCACTCGTTGGACGTCCATGTGAACTCTCCTCAGCCTGAGGTACACTTACACACACACACACTTACAAAAAATGTCCTTCTGTATCGCATCAAATCCTACAGGCAAATACACACATTTATATTGTGTTTCCTTACAGGTTGCAGGTGCAGGAGGGCAGGGGGCTGCTCCGGGTCCCTCCATCGGGCCCGAATTCCTCTCCTCGGGCGCCGAGCCAAGGTTTGAGCTGAAAAGCATGAACTTTCCCACAGCTCCGCCCCTCAGCTCTGACTCCACTTCCTGTGACGTTTACACCTCTGACAAACTCAACTTTCTGTAAGGAGCTCGCGGACGAGTCGAGTGATGCCGAGCTGAATTCGGGATTGTCACAGTGATACAGGTACCTTCAAACTGAAGTTCTAGCAAACACTCAAAGATGTGTGCTAGACGTGGAGGAGGGGGGCCACGCTAGAGATTAACAAAAAAAAAAGAAGGCAATCAACCACTCAGAGAATCCTGAGTAAAGAAATAAAGATGATGGTTATCCTGCCCCTACTCCAAAAAGTCCATAGTCTTTATAACAACAAAACCGGGGAAAGCATTAAACTAATCCTTTAATGTCAACAAAAGACGTTACTTGTACTGATGTTGTCATTGTGATACAGAAAGTGTGCGAATGATTGTTCATGTCCCTGCTACTGACGTATGGACAAAATATCACTTTTAAATATCACATAAACCACTTTGCAACACACCCTCTCCATTAAACACTCGCTTCAAAGAGCTGCCATCAAGCTATGCTTTTCACTGGTAAGAGTGGGAAAAAAATGATAAAGTTCATAATTTAGGGAAATATCATGGCTTGATTAAAATATGCCCTTTACTCAAGGTTTGGATTAAAGACACTACTTTTCTCAAGTTTAGTCAATTTTCATCTTGATTACATTATAAAAACTAGACAAGCTGGGTCGGTGGACACCGAAGGACACGACAGGACATGACTGACAATTAATTGGCTGGTTTTTGTGATGTGTGTGTCAAGTAGTACCAGACCCATTTGAAAATAACTGCCTGCAGTCCCTGTCAAGATGGCTGCCCGGTGCTTTGACCACTTGGATTGAATGAAAGAGACTCCGACGGCCAGCGACAGCAGCAGCGGGAGCTTTGTGTTTTGGGGTTGTCAGGAACACTTGCGGGGACCGTCAACAAATTTGGACCGAAAGTCAACTCAGGCTGAAGGTCAAAGGTCAAGCTCTTTGTAAAATCACAAAGCACGTATTTGGCCATAAGTTGTGTGCTTGTTATGACAACATTTCAGACAAATGTCTAATGGACCTAATTTATCATCTTTTTACATTTACTACAATTCATTCAAAGCCTTAACTGGGCCATGTGTCAAAAGACCATGCACATTTGCCTTTTTTTTTTTTATTCTAAAATGCTGTTTGCATGATCAAATTTGAGGCCACACTAGTGGGAAGAGATTTGGGTTTGCTTTCTGGGGGCATTTCATCTTTATTGTGCAATTATTTGTAACGATGCAAACAAGAACGGAGGGGACAAAGGAGGGTACGACATGCAATCAAAATACCTGTCTGGAGTCACACCCGGGATTCTGCAGCCATATTTTTAGGCTCCCATCACAGAGCCATTATGCTGCCTTTTTCTTTTTCTTTTTGTTATTTTATTACGTCTGTGATACAGAATTTAAATGTGTGTGCCATGAATTTATGTCATATGCAACTGTATAGTGTACGCGTCAATGTCAATCTAGCCGCTGTGCTGCCATATCAAAGACAGGCAAGATGAGGACAGAAAGTCAGTGTGCAAAACTGAAATAATTATTGGGGACTCAAACTGGAGTTCAGCTGATTTCAGCGCTCGCATGGAACACGATACACTCCGCAACTCAAGACATGTTTACATGCATAATTCATTTTTAGGTTTATTCAAATTACAGGTGCCTTCATTTTATAATGATAGCTTTTGCTATACCATTTATGACAGTAATGTGATTTTTATTTTTTGTACACTTTGGCAAAGTCTCATACCTGTAATCTGTCACTCATTTACATATTTGCGCCCGCCGTGTTAAAATGAAGAGTTTATTTTGCATATGATGTTTTGGTTTTTAAGAAATTGGTCAACATTAAACTGATGTGAAATTGTGTGTTGTTTGTGTGTGTGTGTGTGTGTGTGTGTGTGTGTGTGTGTTTATGTGTGAGACTTGACCCTGAAGTAAGCAGTAAAGGCATGAAAATGGTAAAATTAGCTTATACTCACCCCATTTTACACCAGCTTTTTTTTTTTGCAATAAAAGCTTGAGGGTGATTTCACATAAAGAATGGTTATTATAAATACTAAAGCAGAGGCCTCTTACAAAAAAATACTAGCTAAACACTTGATAAAATACAATAAGAAAACAACAATACTTTCTTGAGCGGGTTCGCATTAGACGTTGCACTTTCAGAGTACCTGGATAAAAAGGGGTTTTTCTACACAATTACCGTCTCAGTGGCGATGCTAGCATGCTTGGTGGTTGTGTTTACTTACTCGTCAAAGCTAGTCGTCGCCCACATTTGCGAATTAGCATGAAACATGCCCTGCGTCCGAAATTCCATACTTCCACCCTAATGAGTATACCAAAAAAAAAGGATGTGAGATTTTTTAGTGCGTCCGAAACATTAGTATGTACACAAGAGTATGCACTACCCATACTCATTCCGGAGAAATGTATTAGCATGGATTGTTGGACACTAGCTAAGCAGAAATTCCCCACAATGCAATGCGGCGATGTTTGGTAGCTAAGGTAGACCATAGGTAGACGGTCCAGAGCGGAGCGGTGCGCAGCTGCGTTGATAGCAGACACCGTAGACATATAAAGACAACAACGGTACCTCCCAACGGCAGGAAGTGCCGTGTGCGCTCTGAGTAGTACGTCCGAATTAATGCATACCACTGATATTTGCTCAAAAGTGTGCCGGACTCTTTTTGAGTATATAC
>CAAKHG010023222.1:0-16448 GCA_901007715.1 Dactylopterus volitans
GGGGGGGGGGGGGTCGCGATGCCGCTCCGGAGGTTGCTCGAGGCGAAGCGCTTCACGCCGTCCCGTCTCTTGCAGGACCAGCTCCTGTTCTGTGACGACTGCGATCGAGGCTACCACATGTACTGCCTCAACCCGCCCATGTCCGAGCCTCCCGAGGGTGCGTCCAGCAAAACACACGCCGGTTTTCAAAACGTAAAATTGCGTGCACGAGTCGGATCAGATGTTTGATGCTAACGCCGGGAATTTTTTTTTTTTTGTCTGCTTGGCGCTCAGGGAGCTGGAGCTGTCATCTATGCCTGGACCTTCTGAAAGACAAGGCGTCCATATACCAGAACCAGAACGCGCCTCCGTCGTGATGGCTGCTCCTCCTGCGCACACTCGTCACTCGACCATCCTGCAGCAGCATGGTTACAATGCGGAACACATGACCCGGGAGGGAGTGTGTTCAGAGGAGGTGTTTAATTGTAAAGAAAAAGGGAAGTATAACTTTACCAAACTGGCCTCACTTTGTCAGATATGACTGTTACACAGTTCAGATTCAGCCCAGTGGATTTTTATTTGCCGCATAGCCACTTTTAAAAAAGACACACGGTATAGATAGCCAAACAAAAAAAACAAAAAAATCACTTCCTGGTCTGCTTTTTTTTTTTTTTTAACACACATACACTTTGTCTCTATCTTGCAACGTACTGATTTTCTGACTAGAGCAGAAATAGAGCACGCTGGAATCAAGTAGCATGCCAATGCTTGCTCAAAAAGAGAATTTTATAGAATTTATATATTTCTATGGTATATATATAAAAATGTTAGGTATGTAGAAATTGGAAAGAGAATGGTCCTTGTAATTGTCATTTAATTATCTCATCAAGGAAGAAAAAAAAATCCTCAACTTGATAAAAGTTAAAGGGATTTGCTGAGGCTATAAATAATTTTCATCTCATCCAGCGTCGCCGGCTAAACGCTGGCACGCGCAGAAACGACAAAACAAAAACAAACAAAAAAATATACATATATATATATATATTTATATAGGGGCATGGGGGCGTCAGTGAGGGTGAAGCGACGCCACGACTCGCTCTGTCAAACCGGCCCCGAGGGCTGAAGGACTCTCAGGTCCCCGCCGTCACCCGTGATGAGCCGCGCGGTGCTTGGGAGGAAGCACGGGGGCGGCGGCGCGTCTCGCTGTGGCTCCGGGGCCCGTCTGGCCCGTCCGGCCCGTCGGCGCGCTCCGCTCCGCCTCGCCGCTGCGGCTCAAACGGCGGCGGCGGCGGCCTCGACGTTTCCGATGCGATTCTCCTCTTCCAGTCAAATCAAACCCCAAATCCCACCCCGCGTTGACGTCCAGGTTAAAGGGATTTCGAAAGCCTTCTTCGCTGTGTTCTAGCAGTTTGCTGATCG
This sequence comes from Dactylopterus volitans, assembly GCA_901007715.1. Lineage (NCBI taxonomy): Eukaryota > Metazoa > Chordata > Actinopteri > Syngnathiformes > Dactylopteridae > Dactylopterus > Dactylopterus volitans. Next base: position 1,399 of record CAAKHG010023222.1, read on the forward strand.
TGCACCATATTCGATATCTGTCGATGTTGTGAGACCACTATATTATTTTAATGGAACCGAGGACTATGCGACCTCGCAGACGGTCCCTCGCTGACGAGCAATATGTGGAGCTCCGCTGGGGTGACAGTGACAGGGACCCACTGCCTGAACATGTGCGATACTGTAATTAGAGATAGGGGGACTGTGGCGAAGCTCATGGACGGCTCCATAATTTAGAGAAGAGTTTATAATGTGTACAGTCGTACGTTGAGACGGCTCGTTTATTTTTATTTTATTTTATTTTTTTTTTGTTTATTGTCACTGCTTTCATGGTTTTATTATGCAACGTTTGTCCTTCGGCGGCGAGGCGGGAAAAAAAACAAAACAAAACAAAAAAACAGAAGAAAACGCGTGGCTGAACGGCTCGAGCGGCCACTTTACCTCAAACAGTGTTGGAAGGGTCGAAAATGAAGCTGCTGGTGGATGCGATGAAGGCAGCGCGAGCCCCGACAGCAGCGGCGGCGGTGGCAGCACCGGCGGCGGCAGCGCTTCATAATCCGCGTCATCCACGGTTTAAAGCGCGCGCATGCGCAGTGCACGCCTGCGCCCTCGCGCTTCGTAGCGGTCTCAGCGTTAGGTCGCCAAAAAGGTGTTGGGGAAGCGGTGTAATATAAATTAACCATACTATCATGTCGTTTCAAAATAGCCAACTAACAATTATTGAAGCATTACACGAGTATAACTTGGTTTCTCTTCTCATTAAAACTTACTGTTATTTAGCAACGGTGGCTACTAGAGTTTTTTCTTTTTCTTTTTTCTTTTTCTTTTTTTTTTTGCTGGTTGTTTTCATTTTGACGGATGGTGTTCGCGTCGCCGGCGCGTGGGACATTTCAGGACTCGAGTGGAAGCGGGCGTCCGGTTAATCCTGCGATCCTGCCTGGGATCCTGCCTGGGATCCTGCCTGGGATCCAGCCTGGGATCCAGCCTGGGATCCTGCCTGGGATCCTGCCTGGGATCCAGCCTGGGATCCAGCCTGGGATCCAGGTGTCAGCTGAGCCGCGCGCTCTCTCTCTCTCTCTCCCAAAGCCGGAAACAAGAAGCAAAAGCCCATAATGTGATTAAGGAGGCAAATTCTGGAGCTGCGGAGTGATGATTCGGCCGGAATCCACTTTGCAGGCAACAGGAGGGAGAAGTTGAGCTGTTGTTGTCATGTTATGATTGTTTTGTTTTTTTTTTCTTCTCCTGTCTGATATTGTTCTCTGGTCTCCGGCTTTGGGAGAGGATCATTCACGACAACGGGTCATGTTTAAGCCGAGATCACAGGTTTACGTCCCAGGCTAACTCTTTAAGGGTGGACTTTCATGTGGATTGTGATGGAATGTTTTATTGTACGAAATTTGTCTTCAGGAAAATAAAATACTAGGCACTATAACATACCCACGTCTGTTTGTTTGTTTGTTTGTTTATGTTTGTTGTACTCTGTGTTTTGACCGCTGCGTTCGAGAAGTCGCCGAATTTGTTATCGATTTCACAACAGGAACATTTTCATACCAGCTTCAAGATTTTTCAAGTTTCTCCACTATGACTATTTGATAACAGGGACAAAGTCACCAGCACGTTTTGCTGCCTTTGACCCTTATTTTCAAGCCATTTTCTCTCTGTTGAATGCATATTGCTTAAATGTGCCAGATGATATTAATTTTTTATTTTTTATAAATTTGTCCCTGTAAGCTGCAAAAAAACAACACATTTGTTCCTAATGAAAACGTACAATTGAAAACTATTGGAAATTACATTTTTGATCCCACATTTATCTAAAACTATTGCGTTGTCAAGATTTCATGTTGGATACCGGCTCTCAAATGTTCACGTTTCTATTTGTCCACCAGGTGGCGCCACCTTATTTTCTTACTCGAGGCATGCAGCAAGAGTTCACACTTTTTTACAGCTCTCTGCAAGGGTGTCTTCCCGCTGAAATGACAAGTGTGTGTTGCTATTGATGTTGAAAATAAATGATATTTGACTCAGGCTGAAGTAGTTGTAATAGACTGACTTAAGTGGGGAAAAAAAACCTAATTCAGGGAAGCTGACATTATTTTGACGTGAGGGACAAATGTGTTGGGATATTAAAGGACCTCTTAAGGGTTAGAATAAGACTCGAATGGCAACCTCACCTCTTTCCGTATGTATGCAGTCAGTGCTGATGATAAATGTTTTCAACTGAGGAACTGTGTGTGTACCGACACATTCATCATTGGTGTTGGTGTTGGGCCCAGCTCCCTTCGTCCGGACCCACCTCCTGCTAAGTCTGCTGTCCAAACGAGGGCTCTCACTGACTTCTAGAGCAGTTTATGCACCATTTCTGTCAGCGTTTCAGCAGGCCTCACCTGACACAGTAACCTCTACTTCAAAGTGCTGAGACGTCAAACATGGGAATATCGGGAAGCAAAAAAAAAATTAATTAAAACAGTGGCTGTGAGTCAAAGCCGCGGTTGTGTGAAGGCGTTGGCTTTAGGGTGACATGATGATGGCTTCCACATGGGCCTCCATCGGTCTGATCCGTACAAACCTCCAACTTCAGCTCCGGTTCTTCTTAAAATTGTCAGGATTTGGCATCGTTGGGGTGAAGTTATTCAACCCAGTGCTGCGTCAATCCTGTTTGTACCCTTTCGAGCCACCGTAGCCTCTTGCGCTCAAGCGTCTACCAGGCAATGGCTATTCATTCCGTCAGGGATCAGGGTTCAGGCCACAGGAGGAACACTGGGGTTGGGTTTCATCCCTGGTTACCCAGGAGATGAGCCACAGCTGGACACGCCGCCGCCCATCCACACAAGCTGGGCAGGATTTCCCCGCATTGCATCCTGGTCCATGTAGGCAGTGGTTGCGCAGCTCAGTTCCTCAGTTAACACACACAGGAATTTATTACCTCAACCGATGAAGACAACCATTAACATTCACTGAGTTGGTGAACTTGGCCTGGTTTAGTAGGATTACAGCCGTGCTTGATAAAGAGATATTTGAGGAAACATTCACGAATTGATGAAGCTGCAGATGTTTTCCGGTCTTCTCCAGTAGGTGGCAGTCCACACCAAGTCATGTCTCCCTCTCACCATTCAGATGCCATCAATTGCCTATGTTTCACCCTCCTGTTTAAAACTTGTGTGGCGCTTCTGAGATTTGACTTTAAATGCAAAGTGCTATATATTAATTAAATTATTATTATCATACCTGGAACCGCACCTCTATCAGTTCTGCTGCCGTCAAGAGAATAATAGGTGAAACGGATGAACTGTTATTGCACTTTTTTTGTTTATTGCACTCAAGATACAACAGTCTGCTATGATCCAAATACGACCTCTAAAGCAATAACTGAACTCTAGAATATCTTCTACCTCCAACATCACAGCTGAATAAACAACATTCTTTTGAGTGCTGTGAAACCACAAGTACTGGAGTTTGGTTTGATGCTGGTATGTGTGTTTGTGTGTGTGTGTGTCCACAAATACAGGAGATTTATCACCAGATTTGGATGACAAAGTCAGCAGAGGATGCTCCCGACAGCTGACTGAAAGAAGAATTTAAAAAAAAAGAAAGTGCTGAAACCACCCTCGAACCCCTCACGCCCGCCCCCGACTAGGCTGCAAAGGTTGAGGATCTGCAGATATTTTGTGCCTATGGTGAGGTAATTTTAGCCTATAAAAAATACAAATACTGTTGGTAAAATGTCACTTCAGCTTCCAAAACTCCAAAACTGATTGATGCAGACGTCTGCAGGGGAAGGTCAAGCGGCTGCCTTGATTAAAACTTGATTAAAAAAAGTCAAAAAGAGAGAGCAAGACGCACTGATTTCAAGTGAATATTGGAGGACACTGTAAGAGTCATGCTGAGAATCTGCAGCGTACACTGAAATGCCCAATTATTAATTAATTTCTTCATGATCAATAGACACCCCCCACCCCTCCCCCGGCCGGGTTGGTCAGCTCGATCTGAAACCTTGTAAACAGGATTGAAAGCTGCCAATATTCTAGTTACGGTTCGGTTTTAATCTCTTAATCTTAAAACAGCAGCCTTATGCGGGTGTGTATTCCCTTTCACGAAGTAAAGATTTTGTGTCAGAATCAAAGCTGAAATGAGAGAAAATTACACTGCTGAAGGGAGACATACGCAATAGGATTAAAAACAGAGTGCTAGTTGGACGTCATGTCCCTCATGTACTACAAACGACAAAAATATGCATTTGTTCTGTTACAATAATTCACATGATCCACTTTTGAAAGAAATATCAAAAACACCACAAAGCTACTGTCAGACATTCATTATTGTAAATCTCTGTAAATTTTCTTTTAACATTTATAAACAGTAAAAAGTCTCATCAAGTAGACAGTAGTAATAATTATACAGCCATTTGAAAAAAAAATGAACCAATAATAATAATAATATTAACAAAAAGCCACAGGATCTTTGGTGGAACATTAAATCTTAACCTATGTTTGTAATAACGACCCAAAAAACTGGCAGCTTTTCCTCACCAGAATAAAAACCTGTTCAGATTGTTCTGATTTTTCTAATTTTCATAAGGGAGCAGCACTTTTATGTGAGTATGAAACATGCAGCATTATTTCCATGACATACAATAAAAGTATGATCACATTTTGAGTGTCTGTGTGTGTGCGCCATTCAAGACTCAAAATGTTCCACCAAAGGGAAATAAAAAATTACAAGAAACAACACAAAACATCGATTGTCGTACCTAAACGTGAATATTACAAGTTCGTGACACTCATAGAAGTACTCATAGAATTATTATATATTAGATTTCATAGTAATAAGACCTCTAAAAATACTGAAACTAGGTTAATCTCTTTACTTACATTAATTTTTTTTTTATACCAATACTCTTTTATAAGTAGTGAGGAAAAAAAAAAAGTCAAAAATTTGTCACAATAATGTGCATTTTTTTTCATATCAATGTTTCTATTCTAAAAAATAATTTTGGACGAGTCCGTGTGGCCGCCGCGGGACTGAGGCGCCTCGCCGTCTGGGCGAAGCTCGTCGCTGTAATTGGCCGCCACCTGCTACATTTGAACGCCTGTAAATATTTTTTTTTCAGCTAGTGTACATTCAAAAACCTAAAAGGCAAACAGATAAAACATTGAAAATCAATCCGGTCGTTTTCTTGGAAAATAAAAAAAAAAAATTGCCGTTGAACAGCTTCTTAGTGAACGTCCCTTTTTGCTGTATTAATCATCACATTGGACTGTTGGCCAGCAGTGATTTTTATCACATAGAATTATTCACCAATGTATTGATTATTGTTGATTATTTTTGTCGCTCTTTGCTGACAGAAATTAAAGAAGATGAAAGTTGTAAAAGCTTTTTTTTTTTTTTTTTTTTGGCTGTTCGGAAAGTGAACGTTTCAAAATATAAATAAATAAACAGTAAGGTAAAAAACAACTGCAGTGACAGGAGGCAACGGTCCCAAAATAGAACAAGACTCTTGTGCTCACTGATATTAATAGTTTGTGTGCTGTGCTTGATCTACATTTGTGAACAACTGAAATTTTTAGACTATTTAGACTATTAAACTTATATTTATATATATGTGCTTGGGCGCTACAGCAGTTTTTCTATTACGGGCTTTTTTCAGATGCAACACAAAGCAGAAGCACCTCAAGACCTCTGAGCCTGTCAAACTAACGTAATCTAACGTAATTGTAACGGCTTTATTGCTTTAATGAAATTAACACAACGTATTTTTAAAAAAAGAAAAGAAAAAAAAAAAACAATCATGAAAATATGACACAGGACGGAGCAACACACTGGCTAACAGAGACCAGAACGGCTTTTTCACTGAATCGAACGGTGGCGTTTACGTCGCGTAAATTGCTGCTGAAAGCCCGTTAAACCTGCTGAGTTCACACTGAGCCGCACCTAAAGAAGGAGGAGAAGAAGAAGAAGTGCTGATAAAAGACGTCAGTGTTTGTGATTGTGTGGTTGCATGTTTACAGCATCGCAGGAACTCTTTCACTTGGTCGCTCGTTTTCTTTCTTTCTTTCTTTCTTTTTTTTTTTTTTTTTTGGCTTCAAGAAAGAGGACGCGTGGCAGAAAGGTAGGTACTCGGCATTGACGTCCGGCGGGGTTGACCTTTGACACCTGGGGTCTCACATCTGCCCAAAGAGGATGGAGCAGAGCAGGAAGATGGCATAGAGGAACATCAGCCCCAGGCCCAGCCGGCGATCCAGCCTCCAGCGGTTCAGATGAACGCTCATCACCTGGACGACAAAAAGCCCAGCGGACACACGCGGTTTGCTTAACTTTTTTTTTTTTTTTTTTCTTGGCAGAAATCGATGCAGGAAAGTGATAAGAAAAAAAAATCGTCGCTCACAGTCAGAAAGACCGACGCCAGCAGCAGGACGACAGAATACACCAGCCCTTTATTATTGATGGAGACCTGCGAAGAACGAAGGAGGCGCGTGAGCGTCCGCTCGGAATGAGAATCTCCGTTTTGATAAGCTCTCACTTTGACACGCACGCACACACACACACACACACACAGACAGACAAAGACGTCAGTAAACCAGGAAAATCAGCAGCAGAAAGGAGACGTGTGTGTGTGCATACTGATGATCCGTGTTCCACCACCAGGGTACGCAAAGCCCAGGGGAAACCCAACCCCAGCAGGATGTCAAAGATATTGCTGCCTATGGAGTTAGAGACCGCCATGTCTCCCATGCCTGAAAAAAGGAGACACGGACAGAGGAACTGGAGCGCTCGCGCCACAAAGAGAGAACACAGTTGGAGATGAGGGCATCTATTTATTCATTTATTTTACCTTGTCGCGCTACAATCAGACTCGCCATGCAGTCTGGAACGCTGGTGCCCGCTGCCAGGAAGGTGATGCCCATGATGTAGTCTGGGATGTCGAGCGTGAAGCTGATGATGGTGACCTGAGAGAAACAGCAGGGAGAGGAAGCTGCGACGGGTGATGCTGGAGCGCCGCCTGTTCAATTCAAGATTATTTCCAATGTACGCTGGAGGGGAAACGGAGTTCCCCAAATTTTAAAATGGCAACGGACGTGATTTTTCTTTCTTTCTTTTCTTTCTTTTTTTTTTAACTTAGCACTATGAAGCGAATGTTTCTGGCTGGTTCTGGTGTCCATGTCGCCGCTGGCACTAGCAAAGTGTCAGCGACGCATTCAGGAACACGCAGTGAATTGAGCTTTCCTGCCACTGTGCTGCTGGCAGACACAAATGCATCGTCTTAAAAGTACGCGATCTCGTTGCACTGCGCAGTCTTTATTAGCTTGAATTGGCCAAGTTTTGGCACACAAACAGTGAACCTGGCTCATTTTGTACAATAGGCGGAAAGTCACTCCTGCCTGCGGCCATCGAACTTCTTACCTCCTGAGAGCTGGACGCTCTGATCCAACAGCCTGGACTTATCTCTTTACATATTATACATATTGGATATACTTTCCTATTCAGGGCTATTTTATTACTTTAACTACCTCTCTTACTTATCTTTATGTTTGTATTCCTGCATGGAGCATCTGTCCAGAAAGAAACTTCCCCTTGGGGATCAATAAAGTTTTGGACAAGACTTTAACATTAAACACTGAAAAAATAAACTGAAAAACTAGAACAAATATGCACAAGTCTTACAATGTATATTATACAGGTCTGTGAACTGGTGCAAATAGAATTATAAAGCTTTGTGGACTTGGGCAAATAGAATTACGAGGTCTATGATTTAGTTGTATTTTTAGGAGTGCAAGAATGTACGAATAGCAGGAGTACGGTACATGAAGTTGGTGATAATCTTACATAATTTGCACAGTTTCCATAGTTACTACTCAAGTTTAAGCAAAAACCAATCACTTTTTCCCTGTAAGACCTGATTTAACATAAGCAGGTATACCGTATGATATCTATTTAAACACGCCACAAAGAACGCAACGCTGTCATTTGCAGCTGTACTGCAGCCTGCCCACTTGCAGGTGTATTATTTCTAGCTCGGAATTTGTTGTGCCTGCGCTCTCCTGCCTTCCTTACCATCCACACCATGAGGTAGGAGAAGACGGCGATCCACAGGGTGGAGGCCACGAAGGTGACCATGAACCAGCGGTGCCAGCGTGGCAGAACACAGTTAGGCACAGTGCAGTAGAGGAGGAGGCCCAGAGGCCACGTGATCACCCACTTCACCCGCGCAGGCCAGCCACCTGTGGAGGGGAAGGCGGTCAGGCCCACCAAGAACACGTGGCAGATTTGAATCAGTGAGTCCGCCCTCATTGGTCAGCGCCGGTTCCAAAAAGCAACACATTTAAAATGGAGCCCAACGGATTTACCGGGAAAGCCAATATTATCGTTTGATATTTGCGCATCATAGATAGGCTGGCGCTGGTGGGTAAACGGCTGACATGCGCCTATATTAACTACGACTACAACACATGACTGATTTATCCGATGGCTGACATATTGAGCCGATACTTGTGTGTCACAGGTGCATCTGTTTTTCGGCGGAAAAATGGCTGATGGGTACTTCGAGTCAGCCGCATTTCAGAGGGCACGTTACAATAAATCATTAATATGTTGTAGTGGCTAATGATCTCCAGCAGAGTGCAATCTCCATTCAAAGGTTGGCAGCGTGCTGTCATTGGTGCACCACCCACCTATATGATATATGATTTAACACACTCCCATCTGATGACATCTTCCTCACCTGGTATGCGCACGGGACTGAATATCCCATCGTCATCCTCCTCCTCCTCCTCCGGCTGGCCCGCCGCCATCCCCGGCTTGTCCCCAGACTCGGCATCTCCCATTCCGGCTCTGCCGCCTCCATTCTCCAAACCGCAGGAGCCCGTCCTCTTCAGACTGTTGGTGGTCGAGCCCCCCCGCGACCCCGACCCGGCCTCGCTGCCCCGCTGGCTCTTGGAACTCCGGATCAGCCTCTGTCTCTGCGAGGGGAGTTTTGCCTGTGAGGCGCCGGAGCTGATTGCTGCGCTGACGTCTGCTGCGTGTGTGAGTCAAATACCTCGCTGATGAGCATCCGTCCCGCCATGGAGAGCCTGGTGCGAGGGGAGAAGTGGGGCGTGATCATAATACGCAGGCCGGCCTCAGAGAAGGAGAGTTTGTGGGGGCTGAGGATGAGGAGCTCATCCACCATGACGACCGGAGGCGGCTCCTGACCGTGGTCTTGACCTATGACAAAAAAAAAAGCCTCACTGGAGATTAACATTACCTGTCACACACTTTGCCTCAGACTTGAGCACTGACGCCTTCTGACCTTTATTGAGGAGCACCATGGACGTGTTGCAAGCGGAGGCGTCCTCTCCCATCTTGTCGTCGTTGCGATCCTCGGATTTGACGCAGCATGGTTTGGCGGTCCTGAGGCGACGCGTCACGAACGCCAGAATCTGGGAGTTGAACCTGCGACCGATCAGATCCGGCTGACTTACGATTACGTGCGGTGAGTCTGTCGCCACGAATCCGGGAATTTCGGACGTGCGAAAGCGCGATGCCTGATGAGGGAGGTGAACTTACTTCATGATTATGATGTAGATCCCGTACATGGTCATGAGGAGCAACGACTCCCACCTGAGCAAGTACAAGTAGCACGTTCATGAATCTTGCTTGACACATGTCCGAAAAGTGGCATTTGCTCTATAGATTAACACGCAAAGTTTTATAAATAGTTGTCAACCTTTAGTCTTGCTTGAATCATACAGCAGTGGTGTCTCTCATGCCATATATAAATATAACTGTGTACAGTAACTCATTTATAGAGGACCGAATTCCATGACTTAACCTCTTCCTGAAACTCGTTTTACTCAGGGCGATTATACTTCCGCGTGCTTGTGCTCTTTTGTCGTCCCCTCGTCTCCCGCATGCCGAGCTCGCCGTCATCGTCTGCGTCTCTCGGCCGAGATATCAGCTGTTATCTCAGCTGGTCTCGTCTGTCCAATGGCACGGTGACACACCTTCACTGGTAGCCTATCATCATGCTGCTGTCGTCCCACACATGATTCTCTCCCTGCTCTCAGCGCTTTCGTACTGCCATTGTGCGCACCCCTGCGTCCCTCCATCACCCCCCTCAAGGGGTGGTGTGGATTCAACCTGCTGCTCAATCACAAATCCCCCCGCAGAGCCTGAGCATCTGAGACTATCCGTCAGTCCTAAAGCCTTATCAACTGTAAAAATAAATCTCCGCTCACTCACTCGACCCGCCTGACTGAAATAAAGCAGGCTTTTTCCTCCTGGGGGGAAACCCGAGAAGCCCTCCAGCTCTATCGAAGAGATGTCACGCGGCAGCTGAACCTGCAGAAACTCCCGCTAATCGATCGTCTCGATTTCCCCTCGTTTGTGAAACTCAAAATGTCATTTGCGTTGAACTTGTGCGTATATATCTCGTGTAGCACAACAATTCGTGCACTGGGCCCAACAAAGTCACCATACTCTCATCTCTCGCTTTAATTTGATTTAATTTGCCCTGACACACAATCGCCCTCCTCTGCCCCAGCTGTTCTTTATCTTCAGTCACTTTATTCTCTGCGTCCCTCACCAGCAGATTGTCTAAAGCATGTTTTAATTGTGATTTAAACATACAGAACTACAATGTCGCATTATTGTCTCAACAGGATTAATAAGGTCCGTGAACATGCTGCACACTTTTGGTTATTTCGGGCAAAAGATTTTGATAATTGATTCGTCTCCTTGCCTTTTTTTCCCCCCCTGGTTTTAAGTGTGCAGTTTGAGATAATGGTTTCTGTGCACCCACGCCGCATTCTAATAGCAGCATAGTTTGGCTGTACTGCCAATCAAATCTGATTAAATCCCAGAGAAGGTCCGCTGGGCGACCGCCGCGCCACCGCACATGTGCACACTCAAATGTCAGGCAGCCGGAGCATGCAGCCATTTGGCTGCAGTCCACTGAAACACAAATCAATCCGAACCCCAGGAACAATGGTGAGGTGAAACGCGGCGGGGTGGGGGGGTGGGGGTGGGGGGCAGCCATGCATCGCTCACCAACGCCGACATAAAGTGCACGATATAAATCTGCAACTTCATCGACGCCACTGGCAAGTGCACCAAACGAGGATCCGGGTAAAAGGAAAACATGTAGGACGGGCAGCCGGGGCGGCTATGACACTAAAGGAGTGCGACAACGGCGAGCGGAGGGACAAAAGACACACGCGTCCTCTGATAATGCGCGAGTGCGATGCAAAAGTGGTTTTAAGCACCACGGTCGGTGATTGAAATAACAGCCATTTACTGCATTAAAGGGGATGTGACACCAATCAGAGTACGAGAGGAGAGCGATTTGCAGAGCCGTGTCTGAAATAATAAGCTATTGTGCCTCTATGAATACGTGATCATGATGACTAGAGGTGCTCGGTACAAACGATATAGAAAGTACCTGACTATATTGTGCTCAACTGAATTTGTCAAATATACAAAACAGTCAGTTTTTTTATGCTTTAATGCTAAAATGTTGCATTTAACCTTACACTTGTCTATCCTGTATCATCTATTTCTGCTATGAACGGCTTAAGTGCTTTAATGACATGGATGAGGGATTATGTCGAGGTTTGATATTTTTCCATTAGCTCCCTTCGTTTTGAACAAACCAAACAAATGTAAAGTGGCTAAGACAGTCAAACAGGCAGACTTTAACACCAGCCAGGGAATCGGCAAGGTTTACTGAATGTGGACTCACCAGACAACCATGGCATCATAAATAACCTGGAGAGAGGGCAAACATATTTTTTTAATGTGAAAGTGTAAAAACAGAGCTTGAAACTGATTTTTTTTTTTTTCCCCTCTCTTTTCTTTTGGATGGGGTGTGTGTGAAATGCAGGTCTCACCATGATGAGTGTCAGTACAGCGAGAATATAGTAGGAGGAATCTCTAAAAAGGGACCACCATGTCAGGGTCACTGTCTGCGGGGTGAGAAAGAAACACACGAGTGTTCATCTATTTCAAATTCAGATGTGTACATTGTTTTTTTTTGTTGTTTTTTTTTTTTTTTAACCTGGCCTGCAAAGATGCCGCTCAGGCCGATGATGACCAGGATGTTGAAGACAGCAGAGCCGACGATTGTCCCGACTCCCACGTCTCCTTTGGTGATGAAGACACCTGGAGGAGGAGAGAAGGTCCAATGAAACAGGATACGACTTTGTTCAGTTTCAGCGCGCACACACACACACACAAACACACGCACACACTCTTCCATGGGGCTCTTTGTGATAAAAAAAATTGTTTTGAACAGAAACTTCTTCAGATCATTTTGATTTCCTGATTGAACAAAGATGACCGGCGCGATTTGAACAATCTGAAAACGGTGGGACGGAAATTCCAATTTTCCGTAGCAGATCCTCCGTCACGCTCATGGCCGCCAAACACGGATCACATTCAAGATTGCGTCTGGCGTTCACAAGCGACGAACCTCTCGGACATTAGCAATAAATAATCAGTGCTGGAGAAATCCTTCTTCTTTAAATTAAACTCTGCTGACATCTGCTGGATGCTTCTGGTATTGCAGAGGATGGGAACAAAACTGCAGCGTCTCTCCTCTGCCTCTGCATGTTGCCGGTCTGGCTGGGCTACTCACCGATGAGCGAGGTGAAGAGCTCCGGGGCAGAACTTCCCGCCGCCATAAATGTCGCCCCAGCCACATCTTCGCTGAGCTGCAGATTCTGAGAGAGCGAGAAGAAGAGGACATCTATAACTTATGAGACGTGGCCTTAAAGTTGCTATAGTGATATTTCCACCTCTGGTGCTCTTCCTCTCACCTCTGATATTTTCTCAAGGGAAGGGACAAAGTAGTCGTCACAGACGATCGCCAGGGCGTAGAACATGTAGATGGCCTGAAAGGAGAAGATGTAATACAGCTGTTGGCTTTGCCCGATACTGCATGTATGCTGTCAGATGTCAGGAAAACGAACAAAAAACGTGCAGATCTGCGGCGGTGTCGGGAGAAATACTCACGCAGAGCGCGTGCAGGAATACAGCCCCGTTCTTCCTCTGCTCCTTGGTGAAGATGTCCTCTGGAAACTCGTGGATGGCTGCGGGAGACATGGTGACATGGTGATCGCCGTGTGCCCAGATAAACATGCAAAAAGTTTCTAATGTGACTTAAATCTTTGGATATCTTCCCTCCCCCCCAATCTAAAACTAATTTAAATATATCTAAATTATATAGTGTTAGTGTTTTCAACTGGGTTCATAGGCTGTACAGTTTTCTTATAGTTATCTGAACAATTAGCATTTTCTAACCAGACAAAGAGCTATTATAATGTTCCCTGTCTGCTGATTACTGATTGTTATGAATATGTCCTGAATGTCTGCAATTACAGCGCCGTCTCTGACATGCAGAGAGCATAGAGAACAGGAGGCACCGCAATAACTTTGAATCATCCCCCAGACGCCGTCCTTTCATCAGGGCGATGAGTGACACAGGAAGTGTGGCGGAAGTGAAACTTACAGCTGCTTCCTGTTCTTCCTCGAATGTTAACAGGGGGGGGAAAAATACAAAAACCAAACAACGAAACAAAACCGACAGCTAATGACAGTTTAGCTTCCCTCTGTTCCCTTGACATTATAAAAAGAGATCCTCGAGATGGTTGCACAGCTCCAATTTACAACTCTGAGCCGAGCTGGATGAATTTAAACTAGCGGGGGAGCACGGCGCTATAAATAGCCGCAGCGCTGAGTGAGACAGCGGCGGCTGGAGGGGCACACAATAAGCCCGCTGCAGCGCTGCCGCATGGAAAATGAACAACAGGCTGTATGGATTAAGAGAGTGTGATCGAGAATATGAGATGTGGTCCTTGTCGGCGAATGAGAGGCGGCGGCGGCGGCGGAGATGGGCCTTTTGGTCAAAATGAAAACGTTTGCGCGGTTACGTCTAGACATCCGAGCGCGACGCTGCTCGCTTCCTCTGCTACATCTTCAGCATTCTCTGCTTTTTCATTGGCTGAAGTGAGTCTTGGCAGGTTCTCTCTCTCTCCCTCTCTCTCTCTCTCTCTCTGCTCTGTTACGGAACAGAATGAAAAAAAAAAAAAAAAAAAAGCTTATTTTCTCCGAGTGCCAGCTGTTGTTGCAGGCCAGGGCTCGTCCTCTAAATCATGGAGGCTTAGCATGTAAACTTTCTGTCATCTTATCACATGAGGGGAGACGGGGTAGGAGGGCTGGGGGAGGGGTGGAGGGGGGTGTGGTGGGGGCTTGAATGTGAGGCGGCGCGCTGAGTGTGTCTCCTCAGGCGGCCTGTCGAGCCGATCAGCTGTTGGACATCTGCGTTCGCTCTGCCGCTTTCTTTCTTTCGCCCTCGTCTGCATCCTGTCCAGCAGCTCTGGAAACCTTCCAGTCTCCCGTCGGCCCCCCAAAACATAAACTCTCAGGTTATGCTGTCGCTTGGAAAAGCAGGGCTGCAACATTTAGCTCAGATAGACGCTTTGAGGAGTTGCTCGGGTGAAGGCAGTTGCTATGGCGACCCTCTCCCTGGGGGCAGCTTTTCTCCCCCCCTCTTTTTTTTTTTTTTTTTTTTTTTTTTTTGATGGGTGGCAGTAGGAAGCCAAAGGCAAGGCGACTGCATGAACAGTGAGAAAAGGGGAGGTGAATATGCGTTTCCCATGGTTTGAATTTATGAAAAATGGAGGAAAAAAAAAGAGAAATGACAGCAGCTCGGGACTGTAATGTCTAAAAATATTTATTTTTCCTTACAAACCCCCAGGAGAGGTCTGACAGAGAGGAGGGGGGGGGGGAACGGGACGAACGAAGGCTACTGGAGAGGCCAAGATTATGATGGCGTGGTCCCACAAGACCACAAGCCGACCCGCACGAGTCAGACACGGCTGCACATCTCGCGACTGGCCCGAATCGGGGCTCTGAGACAGATGTTCGATATGTCAGATCAGTTCAGATAAAGTCAGTTCCGTCAGCGAGTCTGTGCGAGTCCGGAGAGGATCCAGGCTGCGGGACTGACGTTTCGCTCGCTCCGACGGCGCAAAACACGTCTCGACTAGACTGCCAAGGCCACGTCCCCCCCCCCCCCCCCCCCCCCCCCCCCTCTT
>CAAKHG010023230.1:19214-32501 GCA_901007715.1 Dactylopterus volitans
TTTACTGCGCGTGTGTGTGTGTGCGCATCTGTGCGCGAAAGCGTTTATGCGCTTTAATACGTCTGCGTCAGCGTGAACACGCATTAAAACCCGCTCATTCCGACGAAAAAGTCGGCGTGAAGAAATGGGAAATCTGTGCTCATGTCTGGGCAGAGGCGCGCATATGCATCACACACACACACACGCGCACGCGCACGCGCACGCACACACACACACACACACACACACCACATCCATGTGACGCGTGCATACATTTTACTGTAAGTGAGGTCAGAATACTCGCCATTGTGAAATCTAGTAGGTGTCAGTTGCCAGAGGCCACACAGAGGGCGCCCCTTCTCATGCGGCCATTGGTCTGATCGCTGCACCGCCACGGTTGCATGGCTTGAGTGAGATGTCCAACCTGCCAACACGCAGCCGGTGATTGGCAGTGGAAAAAGCAGCAACCTTCGTGCCTTCGTGTGTGTGTGTGTGTGTGTGTGTGTGTTTGCGTGCGTGTGTGTGTGTGTGTGTGTTGCGGAAGGAGGATTTGGCGACTGCTTACCCAGCCAGAGAAAAAAGCTTAACTTATACTGGAAATGATAACATAGGATTGTGGATAATACTTGACTCAGCAAGATCTTAACCTCCTACCTGCTCTGTGGAATCACGGCAGAGGCAGACAGCAGGATTCAGGGCTTGAGACAGACATTTAACACGCACACGCACGCACACACACACAGAGAAAAAAACAAGGGGATCCAAACGGCATCTTTGCTCTCATACTTTGCTCATGTGAAAAGATGTTTAAATGCACCCATCAATAATATCCAGGAAAGTGTTTCTGAGCTTTGACCTTTTGGAAATTAAATATCTTCATTTTGTCCGTATTGTCCTATTATACATTTGTGTGAATGCCATGAATTCATGAGTTATAGCAAGAAATGTATGAGGCCACAGTGACCCTTGAACACCCTGAAACCTAATAAGTTCATCCCTCACTTGGATGTTTGAGGCAAATTTGTAGGAAATCCTCTCCGGGCATTCCTGAGGCATCACATTCCCGAGAATGGACATGATGTACAGACTGATGGAACAGAGAGCACAGTGCCTCCGGTCACAGCATGTACACAAACACCCACCTCCTCCAGATCATCCAGCTCTTCCAGGCGAGTGCGAACCTTCTCTGAGACAGCTGAGGATCCCGGACTTGGAGCTTTTCCTGCACAGATAACGCACAGTGATACTTTTAATCTTTACTGGCAGATAATCATGTACTGCATTCATGTGAAGAGTTTGTCCAGCAGCATCTTCACTAGTGTCTGAAAACATGGTGATCAATCTAATTTTGACCAAAGTATATACAGTAATAATTATTAGTTATTTATTTAGACAAATGTATCATGTTAATATCAACCAGTCTTACCTCTATCGGAGCCCATGAATAGGTTCTATAAAAAGAACAACAACAAAAATCGCATTAGATGTCTGTCTGCTAGAGCACAGCTGTGCTTCATCTTGCCTAGGTGTTTCAGGCCAAGTTAGAAGAAATATAAATAAAGAAATGTAATAATTTGGCATCTATTATTATTCACATTTTTAAAAAATGGGGGAAAAAAATGCCTGTTTCGGTTTTTACCATTACTATTTTTCAGTACAGCACAAATATCCAAAAAAAAACAATGTACAGAGGAGATGTCTGATATATTGCGACTGAAGGCATCAGTGAATTTTGATACACACTGAGTTCCTCGGGTGCAAAAGGCTGAGTGAACTTCTTTGCTTTAATTTATGGGAACATCGCGTTGTCAGGGACAACAACTCACAATTGAGAGTTTCTCAGTGGTGGTAAACCTTGCCAGGATCTCTCCTCTCTTCGACGACCAGGGTTCAAAATCTGCTCCCACTGCCTCTTCCTCCTTCTCCATTCTCTTCCTCCCCAGGTCCTGGTAGCAAAACATCTCATCTTCTTAATCAAGCTTGGGTATGTCTATTTCTCCATTTACATTTAATGCATCACTCATTCATTAGAAGACTTCTATTCCTTATTCAGTCCAAATCCTATAAAATCACAGTATTTCAGAAAGTCCATCATATGAGTCATAGATGACACCGATGGTGCAGACTTTCAAATTAAACGCTCATCAGCTAGGCTGATGTATCACGGTGAAAACTGACCCCTGTGGAGGAACTGTGCGACATGGCTGGGGCCTCGATGGCTGAGGCAGCTGCAAACATGGACAAGGGGTCGGTTCCATCCAGCATGGAGCTGAGGGGGTCCGGGGCTGCACAGGAAGAGGAGGAGGAAGAGGAAGAGGTGCTTCCTTTGCGAGTCCCGCGGCGGGTCTTTGTGTCTGTCACCTGGAAGAGGGGAGGAGTGGAGGTGGAGGAGGGCAAGTCATTTATCTGTTATATTTCAAAGCAGCACCAGACAATATTTTGGATCAGTATTTTTTTCTAGTAATTATTTATTAAAGTCCTGCTCCCCTTTTCGCCGAATTGACAACTGATTTGAAAGTTCTGTTGATGCAGCACATTTCTCTCCATCTCCAACATCCAAGAACTCCTTAAAGCCAGAAATAACCAAATTCCGCCTTTTCCCAGCACACACTGAAATGTGCCGAAACTTTGCGGCAGGAAAAGACGAGACACCGAGAGTCAGGCTAAAGGAGTTGGAGGAGGAGGGGGGGTTCGTCTTGACCTATATGCAGACACCATTTCTGCCTGCACGTGTGCTTGGCTGATTGAGGTGTTTGTGATGACGATGAACAACAAGAGGACAGAGATAACAGCAGACGCTCTACCATGATTGGTTTGAGGGGATGGTAGTCTCCAAACTCGACCGGGGCCATCTCAAGGCGACACCTCTGCTGCTCTGCTTCATAGTTCCGCCCACGGGAACGCCTGCTCGCACGACAGAAAGACAGAAGATCCGAGATTCAGCTGATTTGTCTGACTCACAATGTGGCTTTAAACCGCCAGATTAAAGTTTGTCAACACTTGCTAATTTTGCGGCTGTAGAAATGGTCATCTACTTGCAATCCTTGTTGTTGGGCTTCTGCCTTGAACAAAGTACTTCTTAATCCAAATTCACATCCGCCAGTTCTATTCTATTTTATTCTTTACAGCGACAGTAATGATTTCCAAACCTGAGTGTTTTTGGTGTGACAGAAAATGCATCTAATGAGGAGAAACCCACAAATGTGTTAATTGACGATTGCACCCACTAAACTGCATGCATTCTACTCGCCAAGAAACCTGTGACAGATTAGATTTCGTTAGACCCCAACTGTGGTCACTGAGCCACAATAACTACGATTAATGGTGCATTTGAAAAGTAATTCGAAAACCTGCAACATGAGTTGACATTTCGGTGAGGGCGTCAGCATAATTCGGCTCGATATACGTTCTCTTTATTTACTCTCGAGGCATTTTTTATGGAGATGCAACGAATTTGATTCGCCATTAAGGAGATGTAGTTGATTCACATTAACAGTAGAGTGTTTTTAATAAGAAAAAGGCATCTTACCACTGCACCGCAGCCATTTTTCTACCGTCATATGACAACTTAGTACTTCCTGGTTACGCAAAAGGTTTGGTTTGAAATAGGTTTGTCAGATATTGGCAGTCCTTAAGTTAAGAACCATTACTGTGCATATCTAATATGGTGTTATTTGGTCATTGGTATTATCGACAGCGTCATTTAAAATACGTCTAAATGAACCGTTAAAATAACAGAGAACTTCATTTCCCACAATGCATGTCTCGGCGGAGCGGTACCAAAGATAAGACATTAAGAGAAAGAGGCGTCACTTCTGAGTTGTTTCTAACTCACTGCGCTGATTTAGCATGAACTAAGATTTGTTTGCGGGTTCAGCTGTGTCAAGTTTGCCGCGGATTTTGACAGTCACACTTGCATTTTGCTTGAGAGGTAGAATTTCTCCTCTAAAAGCATCAATATCACTCCGAATTGCTGTCTGGATGTCATGCCGGACGACCTGTTTCTACAGTAGAGTGCATCATCGCTTCTCATAGGCGATCTTCGTTAGCACCACTGGGCTTTGCCTCCGGTGTTACCTGCACCGTTGCGGAGAGCTCCTGCGGTTTAGCCTGACCATGACCTGACCGGAGCGCCGCCGGCTTGTCCGCCCATTCACCTGAGCAGGTAAATGTCAGGCTTCCGGTGCAGGTTTGGCCTCGGAACGGCCTCGCGGCGCGGAGCGGCTTGAGAGAGGCTCGAGGCAGCTAGCAGATAGCTCGCGTTAAAGCACGAGCGTAGTTGTGAGAGGAATGCCTGAACCGACTGGGAGACCCTCGGGATTAGATATTTACAGTATCAGCAGGGATATTATAATCCGGTCGGACCGTTGGACGCCTAATTCGGTCATCGGGCTGCACAAGTCTCCTTTAAAAAAAATCTCAACCCGGATGGATGATAGCTGTTATTATAACCACAGCAATATCACATCTAGGTATTATGGATTCAGGTCCGCGTGTGACTCTAGTGCTTCTATAAAGTGTCCATCAGTCACCCCCGCAGTGTATGATGCGGTTTGGAAGAAAAAGCATTGTTAATATCGAAATGATGACCAAATGGAGGCCATAGTTGCAACTGTACGCTGTAAGAGTGGGAGAGGCGTTAGTACTTAAGGTACTGTGTGTGTATATATTTATATATATATTATTTTTTTTCACAAATTTGCAGTCTGTAATTAGTTATTGTCATATTCAGTAAAATCAAATTATTTTCTCAAATAATTGTTCACAAATGCAGTGTGAAACGTTAGAAACTTAACAATATGATCTAGTTTCATACAAATTGTATGCAACAATACAACGTTATGAAGCAGGGAAACGCAACAAAGCGTGATATTAGAGAGGCAGGAGATTTTTGCTCATTAAACAACATAAAAATAACTCGATTACCATGACATTTGTGAACTGATTATCTGTTGTTCAACTAACACAAACTTAGCCTGTAAAATGCTTCACTGTTTTCCTTAAAATTGCTCAACATCCATAACGTTTGGGATGCGTTCAGGGGGACATACTGAGGTGACAGATGTTGTCCAAACCAGCTGCTTGACAAGGACCAACTGCAGTTTATTTTGACCCTTAGAACTAAAAATTGAACAGAAAATTGCACTGCAGGCACTGGCTCTACTCGACTCACCTCTTTTTGGTTTTCTATCAGGAAAAAAGTACCTTGTACCTGGCACCAATTTTTTGGTACTTGCTCCCCTGGGGTTCCAACAAAGGCTGACCAGGTACTATGAGGAACACAGCAGACCACCGATTGGTCAGAGAATCATCACTGCCTCTTTCATGCGCGGCACGCACAGACTACTCTGAACAGAGCAAGTCTGCGCCCACCATTTTTAAACAACCAAACTTTTGTAGTGAGCACAGTTTTGATTTTTTTACTTTCAAAAATGGCAACCAGAAAGTGCATGCCGCGGTCGCTGGAGGAGGCGCGCGCCTTCCTCACCTTGCTGGCCGCAGAGCACATCCATTTCTATGCTGCGCTGAAGATGAGGCCACAGCAGTTCCACATGGTGCCAGTTACACTGAGGCGGTACTATTTTTTAATGGAAAACGACCCCCAGAAAAGTACCTGATACCAAAGGGAAGTGGAAGCAACGGAAGGGCAGCGGAAACAAGATGGTCAGGACAGACCTTTTTATTTTCATGTACCTATACGTTTGACAATCAATGACTATGGGCCAGATGTACATCACTAGATTTCTCACTGACCAGTCAGCTTTATTTATGCACTACATTGTATGTGATGTGTAAATGTTAGCATTTTTGTTGATGCTGCAGCCAGCGGATATAAATACTTGGGTCAGTATCCTTGACGAGTTGACTC
Organism: Dactylopterus volitans; assembly: GCA_901007715.1. Classification (NCBI taxonomy): domain Eukaryota; kingdom Metazoa; phylum Chordata; class Actinopteri; order Syngnathiformes; family Dactylopteridae; genus Dactylopterus; species Dactylopterus volitans. The sequence goes on from CAAKHG010023230.1 coordinate 25,063, forward strand.
ATGCTGTTTAAGCTTGTCTGAAAGGGAGAATTGGCCGACAGGACTTCCTCCTCTGCAGCTTGGAGAGAGACTGAGGAGTAAAGGATGAAGTAAAGCTTATTACACAGAGACAAAGGCAGTGGTCTGTCTTTCTAAGACTAGATTTTGGCAAGCAAGTTGTCGTGGCGACAGCAGTGTCTTGCGGGACGGCATTCTACCATGGCCTCCCTGTCACTGTCAGGTACAGGTTATGGAGGTTATGGAGATTAATTTTATGCCTCCTGAAGACGTTATTTTGTCAGCCGGCAGCTTGTCTGTGCAGCAAGCGGAGTTTTCACCGTGTGTGTCCGAAGAGGACGCTCAGCTGAGACGTTATAGACGGACACACACCACCTGAAGAATCGTGAATGGAAATGCGCGTCACACTAAAGACGGCAGTTGTACGACAAGCGCGCAGTTGAGGTTTGCAGCAGTTTAGACACGTTATCGGGACTTTGTTTCGGTGCAGTGCTTCAGGATGTGTGCTGATGCCAGTGCACATGCTGGCTAATGCACATATGGAAACGCAGCGCGAGCAGATAGGGTAGAGTATTTTTCTGTTGTCCTCACATATTCACACTCGATGGTGCTTTTTTGGTGGGACAGACTCTTTCAAAAAGAGTGTGGGCGTGTGTGTGCTCAAAAGCCAGGTCAGTGTCATCCCCAGCATTCGGAGGACAAATATGCATGCGCTTCCTATTAATTCCAAAATCCCCAAAAGGGAAATACTGGATATAGTATTGCTGTTATTGCTAATATTTTGTGCAACAAATGTTATATTTCAAGTCCAAAACTTGCTTTTCAAAATGAATGTATCGGGTCAACAGACGAAGCGATAAATGGACTTCTCTTTTAGATGTCACTGATTAGCATCTCTCATTAGTGATGCCATCCCGTTTTGGAGACTTGAAGCAGCCTTATCAGTGTAACCAATACTGACTCTGCATGAAATGATGCCCCAGGATCAGGTGGCAGCGTTATTTCCTCCCGAAGACATTCATCGCTTTGCATTTCCCTCCTCTAGAGTTACCGATCTGCATCTCCCCTGCAGGCTTCCAGGAGGTTTTTGGCCTCAAGATGTGGATTTGCTCTGAATTATTAACAGGAGAAGCTTATTTGTAGGGGCAGATGGACGTAGCTCATTACCTGATCGTGCCTGTCAGTGTTTTCTGTGACTGGCATGTGTCACATGGACGATGCTGTCACCCAACTTGAATTACTTTAGTGCTGTCTAGGAAAGGAAGGGCCTATCCAGGAACGGATGCCAAGCTCCTGCCTCGGCTCTTGTGTCACAGATCATTGTTTTTCTTCTTAGTTGTATTCTCTTGCACAAATGCACCAGGAGCTCTCGGGAACTTGAGGAAAGCCAGAATGGGAGCCTCGGCTTGGTTACGCTACGAGGAGCTCCTCTTTTACGCAGCCTGTGTTTGTAACTGTTGGTGTGTGTGTCTGTGTGTTTGTGTGTGTCTGGAAGGCAGTGTGTGGAGGAGGAGGAGGAGGAGGAGGACGGGAGGAGTAGGAGTAGGTGGTGGAATGCGTGTGAGCAGCAGCTGGAGGTGGCAGCTCTCGCGGGCCATGCGACTAGCGCTGCGCTGGTGCCGGCTGTGCCGTCCACAGCGAGGAGGCCGAGGCAGGGGAACCCAACCGAGGATGAGCGATAGACTTGTGGAGCTGTGGACCTACAGCAAGCTGCTGCTCAAGTCCCTGTATTTCAACAGCCTCACTAACTCCGACACCCTGCTGGACTGTGCTTTTGAGCCCGTGTACTGGATCGTGGACCATGTGACCCGCTGGTTTGGAGTGGTGAGTAGGTAGGTTTCTCTTCACTTTCCTTCTCTCCACGTCACCTTGCTCAGCCTCTCGTCTCTCTCTCAGGTGTTTGTCTGCCTGGTCATCCTCCTGACAACTTCAGTTCTGGTCATCGTTTACATGTTCGTCCTCCCCACAATCCTCAGCACCTACACTGTGCCCTGGGTCATTTGGCACCTCTCCTGCGGCCACTGGCTTCTCATCATGGTGGTCTTCCATTACTACAAGGCCACCACCACCTCCCCTGGACACCCGCCCAGGGTACTCAGCTCCTAAACTGTTAACGGGAAAATGTCAATATGGACTTTTTCACTGCTTTTTTTTCAGCTTACACCAGTTTGACAGTTGTTGACTAAAATGCAGCAGATGAAGTATTTTTTCTCTCTAAAATTCTTGTTCTTACTCAGCCTTTTTTTTTTTTTTTTTTTGCTTCTTACAGGACAAAATCCATATTCCCTCAGTGTCAATCTGTAAGAAATGTATTAGTCCAAAACCACCCAGGACACACCACTGTAGCATCTGTAACACGTGAGACTTTCAGATTTCCTGAAGAAGACATGCTAGTTGCCTACCATGCTAGTCACCATTAGCTATTTCTTAGTGTTAGATTGTTTATTGACGGCTTGCATTGTGTTGCAGGTGCATTTTGAAGATGGACCATCATTGTCGTATCCTTCCCAACAAACGACACGTTGCAAACAAAAAAATTGCCTCTTCCTTTGCATGTTATGATTTCAAGTGTTGTGTATTTTTGGAGCTCTCACTTTGTACGTGTTGAACTGAGCGTGCGTCCAGCATGGCTGAACAACTGCGTGGGCCATTTCAACCACCGCTACTTCTTCTGCTTCTGTGTCTACATGACTCTGGGCTGCATCTACTGCAGCGTCAGCAGCAGGGACTTGTTTCTGCAGGCCTACAATGCTGTAGAGGTGAGGCGGGATCCTTTCTTTTAGTGTATTCCTCCTCTGAACTGCATACATTTGAGTTTAGTGTGGTTGTGGGTGGTGCTCGCAGCACAAGTGTGTGCAGTTCTATGGAAGGCAAGTGATGGAATGTTTTGGGGCTCCTGTCAGAAAGCGGTGAGAAGGCAGAAGTAAAGCTTTGCTTTCTCCTCTCATATGTACTGTATCTCTGATCCAGCATGGCCTTATCTCAAAGGCGATTGGGCAGAAGCTGTAAAGCAAACTTCTTCTTTCCCTTTTGGCTTAACCCTACTTAGGGGTCACCACAGTAAAATCATTCTCTTCCGTCTCCCCCTGTGCTCTGCATCTTCTGCTCTCACTCCAACTATCTGCAAGTCTTCCCTCACCAGATCTACGAATCTCCTTTTTGCCTCTTACCTGGCAACTCAATCTCCACCATGATACCTCTACCAATATATCGACTCTCCTTCCTCAGCACTTGTCCAAACCATCTCAATCTTGGTCTCCAAACGGTCCAGCCTGTTCTGCCTTTATCTCGCCTACCTCCACCACTGCCTCCCGTCCTCTGGTCATTGCTACCGTCTCCAAACAGTGCAAACTCGACAGGTTTTTTACTAGCGTCCTGTAAACCTTTCGTTTCACTTTAGCTGACACTTCAGATCACTCCTGACACTTTTCTCCACCCGGTCCATCCTGTCTGTACTCTCTTCCTTGCCTCTCCTCCGCAATCCCCATTGCTTTGAACAGTTGATCCAAAGTACTTGAACTCCTGCACCTCCTCCACCCCTGCTCCTTTTAACCTTATCGTTCCGCCGGCCTCCCTTTCATTCACACACATACTTGGTTAAACAAACAATTAGATAAACTAGAGTCCTCTGCATCCAAGTATCGTCATAGGAAGGATATAGCATGTTGAATATGTAATTTACCCATCTTGTGATCCTGAGCCAAAATAACCCCAGATAAAACCTCTGCAGATCTAACGTGCAATAACACCATGTTTTACACCAGCATGACCGTGAAATCATCTTCTGTGCCCTTCAGAGTTACTATCAGACCCCTTCTCCATCCTACACATTCAAAGAGACGACTGCCCATAAGAGCGTCATCTTTCTCTGGGTACTGACAAGGTGAGCAAACCTCACTCACTTGTGTCCGTGAAGAAGAGCAAAGCAAATGAGGGTTGAAGCTGGAGGTGTGTGGCGTGTCCTTCCCGGCAGTTCGGTGGCGGTAGCTCTGGGAGGGCTGACCCTGTGGCACGCCGTGCTCATCAGCAGAGGGGAGACCAGCGTGGAGCGCCACATCAACCGCAAAGAGAGCAAAAGATTAAAGGAGAAGGGCAAGGTACACACACACGCACACAGATGTACCATGTCAATAGTATATACATGACTGGTTTTAGTGCTGGACAGAAAACATAAGACAGTGTTCAAGACAAGAATAAACCGTGTTCATTTTGAGCAAACTGGAATGATCGATATTTTCTTGGAATGCAGGTGTTCAGAAATCCATATTATCGTGGCAAAATTAGCAACTGGAGGCTACTGTTTGGTGTGGAGAAAACAAGGTGAGCTCAGCTGTGTGCATGTCCTCAACTGATGCATGAAATTATGTCTAAAAGGGCCAAATGAGCATAAACTGAAAACCTGGGGTGCTCTGCTTGGAGAGGATTCTCGCCCCTTCCATGTGTTCCATCTGACTATATAGAATCAGAACAACGCGCCTTCACTTCCTCCTGTTGTACAAGATGAAGCCAAAATATCCCTCACAGACGCATCCCATCTTGCACTGTGTTGTCATCCAGAGCCAGATTCTGCGCTGTAGCAATCAGTCAGTGGAGCCATGGTGTCGAGGTCCTGCCCAGCTCAATCGAAAGTGATTTTCTTATTTTAACCTTGTGAAAAACACAGTTTAATGATTCAAAACAGACAATAGTAGTTGTAGAATGGTCAGGGTTGAGATTTAATCACAGTATCCTCAATTAACACATCAAAACTAAACTTATAAGATGAACTCTTGAACAACCTTCAGCATGATAAACTGTCCGAATTAACAGAAATCATCTAACCCATTATATGAAGGGTACTTTGATATTTTAATTTGGCCCACGTCCCATCCACTAACATGGAGGAGGCGGGGTTTATCACCAAAACTGCAGCCAACCACCAGATTTCCTGGCTTTGCTTTTGAGTTGGCGTGCTGTCTAATTTCTACATTTAGTGTACAGTCTTAATCATCACTAGGGTGTAGCTTCAGGAGGAGAGAGGACAGCTAGGCTGGAGGAAGTCATCATCTCACACGTCTTGGAAGTATGTTTAACTGTTTGACCCAGCCAAGAGATTCAAATTTTTAAATTTCCATTTGAAAAATGAGTAATATGGCAGTGTTTGACGGCAGCGTCCTATAATTGGTTGCGGCCACATTTCAGGTCATTTGTTCTGTGTTCCTCAGTCACTGGTTCACTCGGGTCCTCCTGCCCTCCGGGCATCTACCAAACGGGGACGGCATCATGTGGGACTGCACCTTCATCAGAAGAGACCCAATGGCCATCTGACCTTCAGCTTTCAATTCTTCACCATGTCTTTTGTCCTGCGTATACAACTAAGGGATGGAAATTGAGTAGGCAGATTTTAATGATATGCCAGTGCCATCATTGATTCCACATATCAGTCTGATTCTTATTCACTTCTCTTATTTGATTCCTGATCACTTTTGCGTGTGGAACAAAGGAGATCTGCACAGAATTGCAGCATCAAGAGGATACTTGCTCGGCAGTCATTTTCCATTAGGTTATCATAACAGGATATTTCCCCTCAGTAGGGGGTTGGAAAGTAGTGGAGCCCATGTGTAATGTCAGGTGCATGGCCTCCCTGGAGTTTTAGCCCATCAGACAGACGTTTCAGCATATTGTCTGTGTTTCCATACCTGAAATGACTGTTTTACAGACATTATGACTAAAATTGTTGCCGCCTTTGTTTATGAACTGACACATTTCTTCCTCTTCACCATGACTCCTGCATGTCGCCAGTTTCCAGCACTGCTGACATGGGTTTCGTGTCACTGTTTTGCATTGCAACTGTGAGAAGTACTTGAAGTACATAAAAGGAAAGAAAGAGGAATTGATAGCGTCAGAGCTATGCAATTCTAATGCATCGGCCAATTTGCAACCAGTTTTCAACTGGAACTGCTTTTCGATTCCCAACCCTATTTAAAGTACAGCAACGTGGCGGATGTGTCGCGCCACGGGGACTGACAAAGGCTACTGCTGCAACAACAATTGGTATTTACAGTGCTGGAAGCGTCACACTGCCAAGAATATAAGCACAGGTATTTCTTTTAAAACAAACCCTCCTCGTCCAACACTCGATTCAGAAGGCTTAATTATGCAACTGACTGAACTGATTTATGAACGCTGTTGCTGGTCAGCATCGTTTTACAAGTATAAACCACTTTCTTGTCTGCCATATTTGAAAATCTTGGCATGTAAATCTTGCCTCAGCACTACAGCTTCTTATGTCAGGTGTTAGGATGGAAGGATGGACAGGTAGTCGTAACAACACCTTAGCTAAGCAGTTAAAGGTGCTATGTGTGCAGTAGTTAGAAGGTAAATTCTAATGAGCCAGGTTGTGGTGTTCCCTCTTCCCCCTTTAACATCACAATGAAATTGATCTCTTCGGTTCTGCGTAAAATTTTTCAACCACTTTTTTGGTTGAGTGCCATGAACGATGCAGAAATGATCATGTATTTTATAGTCGCCCGACTTTACATCTAAATCAATCAGCAGGTCAAAATTCTAACTCTTATTCACTGTTAAAAAAAAAAAGCATCCTCAGAGTATGTTGGACAAAAACGTAGGCATCTAAAAAATGCCATAAAAGTCATTTTCTACTTCCACTGACTTGGATGCATCAATCAACTACAGTTGTGCTCATAAATACCAAAAAGTTACAATCCTATTCTACAATTTGGCAGTTTTAGCCAAAGTGACGTACATCTGAGACACATTCATACTCTGATGGTGGAGGCTGACATGCAATTAGGGGTTCAGAATCTCAGTCACTTTGACACTTTGACACGGTCTCAGAGGGACGAAGCACTGTACTTTTCAATCCCCCTTTTTTTTTTTTTTAAATGGGGGAGAAAGAAACATATTCTCCATATACTAAAGGCCGGGAGGGAAACACTTTTTCAATAATCACAGGCTGGGACATGTCAAGATTTGCAACAAAGATTTTTTCCTATTAGCGGGTGTGTGTGGGTGTAAAGTCTCGGTTTGTGACCAAAACTAACAAGCTTTTGTGGTTAATGCTAACCGGCAACGGCGAACCCGTTTCCCGTTCTGTTAGCATTTAGTTTTAAATACCTTATTCTAACTGCAGCCTCACGAAGCAGCTACCACAGCTATAGACTTACTGCTGGCCAAATTTAGATTATAGTTTTAACCAGAAGCTCTGTCTGCTTCTTGATGTTTGTCTTTTCTGTGTCCAAAGAGATGAAAATCATGTTTTCCCATTCTTGTTTTACAACTTCCATTGCTGGAAACCAGCGGAGATTCAGTGTCTGTGGCTTCTTATGCTTCATTTCCTCTTATGTAGTTCTCTACCCATGTATGCTGTCTGTCAAGCAATCCAGCAGATGTCCTTTCATGTTGGACCAGGAAGTTCATAAGAACTGTAAAATTCAGATCAT
>CAAKHG010023230.1:32521-48146 GCA_901007715.1 Dactylopterus volitans
TGTGTGTGATGTGAGCTGTCACCCCCTGCTGGGCCGGTGCTGATAAGTGACACGAAGGTTCAGCGCTGTGGCTTCTTATGCTTCATTTCCTCTTATGTAGTTCTCTACCCATGTATGCTGTCTGTCAAGCAATCCAGCAGATGTCCTTTCATGTTGGACCAGGAAGTTCATAAGAACTGTAAAATTCAGATCATAGAGTGGAGAGTCTTCAAAGGGCCCTTTTTTTTTTTTACAGTTACAGTGTGCCCATGATTCATTGCTGACAAAAAGCAAAACATAGCACCTTTAATGACACTCCAGAGTATTTTTAGTCGGGGTGGAAAACCTGAGTGGAACAGTGTTGGAGTCCACTGGCCATCCAGCATCTACCACCTCGGTGGTAGATGTACTCAATGTATCTTGGGCTGAAGCCAAATTCAAGCTCAACATGGGAAAGACAAGTCATGAAATGGAACACACTCAATATTCATTTGACGTCTTCTCTGAATGTCCTCATTAATCTTTTTTCAAAAATGTTTAAGCATGTACAATTCATGTTAAATCCTACAAGTCACAGTGAGCTAATCTCTGCCGGAGGGTCCTGTCCTGACCGATAATTAGACTGACTCGTACTGCTCGGTACCAAAGAAGAGTGAAGAACCGCTTTTACTTTTAGGACTTGAATATGCTGCTTTATCTGGCACATTCAGGCAAACACTGAGCACTCGTTGCATCATCTCATTGTTGTGTGCCTTTGTTAAGTTGTTCAGCCTTTAAAGTTGACTTTTTTTTTTTTAAACAAAAGGTGTTGCAAGACATTGAAATACAACTGAAGATTTTTTTATTCCCTTTCATAATTTTCATCCAAATGTTTATACCCATAACTTAAATATGTAACCAAGACCAACAAATGCCACTGCAACATGACACAAACTGTGAGTGAAATAATTTTTAACTCGTGGGAGCTGTGCTCTAGTTTCAATTGTTGTCTTTTTTTTTTTAATAAAACAAGTGATTTTCCACATTTGTTTTTTGCGGTTTTGTTTTTATGTGATGTTCATCTTGTTTAAAAACACACACACACTTGTATAATTACAAAGTTAAGTTTTATTAACATCTTTAAGTTAGACATTGTAAATAGTCTTATTCCCTTGGCATAAGTTGTTGTGAGGTCCAGTCAACCAACCTTACTGAAACAAAAGACCATTAACTATGATAACACATCGATACTTCAATATTGACTGAATACAAGGCGGACGCACTGGTCACATGACTTACAACCTTAATTATTAATCAACATTAACTTCAACATACATTTGAGTAAAATTAATACTAAAACTTCGCTCATGTCAGTGGAGTGACACACACACACACAAGCGCTTGACTCATGTCACAACTAGCACATAATGCATTTCTCCTCCTCCACACCAACTGGTGCACCAAAGTGACACACACACAAAGACACAGCAGATATTGTGCATTCAGCTCTGCACACGTACACATTCATCCACATGAATAGATTAAAAAGGCCATCAGTGCCTGCTGGGTTCAGTGCTGCTCTCAAGAGGTTTCATTTGAAGTCCACATGACAATAAAGTGAGGTGACGTTTCCTGCGGCTCACCCTCTCACCCTGCCTGGAGAGGGAGAAGCTAATACCGCATTTCAGGAGATCACTGGCCGTCTCACCTCGAGTGCACTGCGATGACTTTCACAGAAAGTTTGCACTGTTTTTTTTCTTTCCTTTTTTTTTTTTTTTTTTTTTTTAACTTTCTCTCGCTGTACAGGGCGCAACACATTCAACAAATCGTGTTTCAATCGGCCAGTGTCACAGTGAGTTGCTTACTGAGATTTTTCAATCTCAGAACACAGAAGAGAAAGGCTGCAGCTGTTCTGAATTAACTTTTCACTAGCTCTAAACCAGTTAAATTAGATTATCGATACCTTGCAAAAAAAATGTCGAATAAACCATTTGTGACAGATGCTTTTAATTTATTTATCGAGCAACTAACCAAAATCCTTTACCAATACTTTCCTTGGGGAGTTGCTAATACTCATTCGTTGGAAGTAGAGACGTATTACATAAAACAAGGTTCTGGTGATTTGGAATGGCCAATAGACTTAAAATCAAAAAAGCACTTTTGCATGCCGGTTTTCAGACAAGCATCGCTGAACAATCAAAATCCGGCTTCTTCTACATGACGTAATGACAAAGACAACATACTTAACGAGCACGTCAGCAGTCAAATCTTAAACTTGGACAACTCTCCACAGTCAGTTCAGATTCTGTGTGTCGGTGAAGATGCAAGCGGTCACGACAAAGAAACGTTTCAGTAAGCAGGGGACAGACAGTGGAGGGATTGTGGCTGAAAGCGTGACGGAAGGAAGGAAGGTCGCTGAAATGTCCAGAGTGGAGGGAGGCGTTTGGACTGCACAGCTACCTGAACCCGCAGTTCAACTTTCCCCAATTGTCTGCGTTCTCCTACAAATGTTTGGGGTGCAAAATCACCTTCCGCCAGGACTTCCTAAGAGGAACCTGTGTGGAAAATAAGATAACAGGCAGGACAAACTTAAGTACATGTAGGAGCAACTTGCGGCTTTCGATTTTCATGTGTCGTTTTAACTGGGGGATTCAAACGAGCAACACTTTCTCGGGATTTCTGGTTCAAAGATGATTTTCCATTTTTAGGAGGATTACATTAATGGGGGGAAGGAGGGTGCAAATAGTCACTAGCAAAAAAAAAAATTGTCATTCCATTGATCTTAAATGGTGGTAGTTGATTCTTACCACTCTGCTCGCGCATGAACCGCCTCACTTCTCACCAGCCTCTTCTTGTCGTCCAGAGGCACTGCCAGAGCTCGCAGCACTCGCCCACGAAATGGCAAGATCTGAAACACAGACAAGTAAGGATGGCACAGAAAATATGACTACTGGCAAGTCTTCAATGTGTTCAACCACAAAAATCACATTTTAGACTAAACACAAACAATAATAAAACCCCTGTTACCCTGTGAAGAGGCGATCTGCTCAATTGATGCGCTTTCATTTATATTTTCTGCCGGTGTCGGTACTCTGCACTAAATACGCCTTTAACGTTGATCAATTTGAACACATTCTGTGGGATTTACAGTGTTGCAGTGAATGAGGATGAGGCTCCACCCGTTGCAGCCTTCCTGTTTTGGAATATTTAGGATCATATGTGAACATATGTCAGCTTACGTGTGTTAACGATCTCAAATCAAGGAGATAGCGTTCTTGTGCAGCATGGACAGAGAACCAACTCAATTATCACTATATAATAACCTCTACCGTACACAAAAATAAACAGCAATTACATAAAGAAGAATAAAAAAGAAGAATAAAGAATTCTTCAAGGAACCATCTGGGTTTGCTTGTATAATATGGTGTTTGGTTTCTTTGTCCCGTGACAGAACAAATCACTATGCAGTCTTTTATTCTCCCTGCTATTAAGCTCTTAAACACAGACCCCACATTCATTTTAGATGAAACTGACTTATTATTGAGGATTTATTGATTGAATCTTATTTACAGGAATTTATTATTGGATTTTTATTATTGATTTTACGTATCGTTGTTTGTATGCGTGTGGGAAAGCTGCAAATGAATAGTCATTTGGGGAAAAAGTTGTCCGAACTGACCCCACATTATATTGGCAATCATCATTCATTCACTTGGGGTTGTGCGTCTGTCCAACAGGTGAATACATGGTCAAATATTCACGCTCCTTTAGCTCTGTGTTTGGTCTTATCAACATCAACTCCTGAGGGAATGGTCTAGTTAAGAAGCTAAATGCTCCTCTATGCTCTCCGTCTAGTGCCTGTGCCTGTTTGGTGCTGAGCAGGGAGTGCACAGTGGCTGCTTGAGTGTTTTCTCTGAACGCAGTAGCTGGTCGCAGCTGAAAACAACACGACAGTTGTGAGAGTGAACAAAAGCAGTAGACTTTCAGCAATGAGCCGAAACTCACCACAAAGCTCTGTAATGTCGAAGGAAAGTGAGATGGGTGATAATTCTCAGTGGATTCAACACTACATGTGACAACCTCGATATTTCGCGCTGTCATTTTACATAGTGTTTTTAAAGATATCGATCATAGCTGCGTTGAGCACCAGTTTGACATGAGTGTAGGTCCAGAAGAGGCTCTGAATTTTAGACTGTTAAACTAATTGAAATGTTCTCAGACTTCCACAATGTTTTCAATATTCACCTCATGTGCAGGGAAGAGGGAAAGGGCATAGATGCACCGCAGTGAGGCGAGCCTCACATTCTGCAAGAGAGAAAAGAGCATGCACACATCATGTATATGTTGACTGTGTTAAGTTAACTTAAATGAGACATGGTTCATAGCTCTGCCCTTTGAATGAGGAGATAACAAGAGTTGGTTCACACTTTTTCAGACTTGTATTTGGAATCTGCCTCAGTAGTCAGGCTTCACATGCATTGCTGCTGCGCAAAACCAATGAAGAGTATCATTTAGATATACAGCTGACTGACCATAGCTGGGCTGGTTGTGAGGGCCAGCAGCCTGCTGACCAAAGCCTCTAACTGCTGGATCAGCGCTGGTGGCGGGTCAATGAGGACAGGCTCCAGGCAGGACAGGGTGGACAGCTGGACACCCTTGTCAGGACATGACAAGGCCTCCAGCAGCAATGACAGGAGCTGGACCGGGACGAAAATACTTCAAATTCATTCACCAAGTCCACTGCACTCCCCAAACCTTCAGCATTATTCAAAAACGATCTTGTGAACAAAAAAAAGTTATGTCTTTACTCACAGCTGGTAGTTCAGTGACTTGAACCTGCTTGGGTAGCTTGTTGACTATGTTGGACAGAGCCTTCAGGTAATTAGGCTTCTTTTCTGGAGAAGGCACATAATGAATAACATGAATAAAATTTTACTCTTGCCAGGCTTTTAACTTTCACTCCATGCTAGCTCAGGTTAGAGGAAGCTTTATGCCGCAACTGAGTCCTGATCACTTGAATCTTATTGGGATAGTTAAGCAGTGTAAGCCAGCCCATTAAACAGAACTAATGATATCCCTAAAAAAAGTTTCTGTCCTCTCACCTTGTTTTTGTTTGCTGTCATGTGGTATTCTGTATAGTTCTTAAATAGAGATGTTTCTTTGGTCATTCATGGACCTCATGACAATATGAACATACTTTGTAAATGTCAATCAACAGTCAAGTTGCTGCAGTTCTCAATACCGTTCAACTTCATGATAGAAACTGGTGAGCATTACAGTTTCACAGTCAGCTACAGTTTTTCTTTTGTAGTACTGTCGAGTGGCTATTTGAAATTGAGCTGAAATCTAGTCAGGGATGCTGTTGCCAGGTACCTTGAGGAGCCGCATTAAAGCCCTGGACCAATTTGGATGAATTCTCACTGAAGAAGCGCTGGCGGTACATGATGCGCACATCGGCATGGCAACCGCGGTTCAAAACGTCAGCAGAATCACTCATCAGCAGTGAGAAGCTGTCAGCTGCCATCGGACCAAGATCGGCATCATCAAGCAAACAGAAGAGCTGTAAAACGTAATGGCATGTGACAGTTGTGTGTAAATGGAAAGGACAAAATTAAGGAAAATCACTTTTAAAATAAAGCCTGTGTTTAATAAAGGCTATTCAACATAATCAGTCTCTAATGATCACAATCTTTACCTTATCAATTAGGGCTGAGGACATGGGGTGGTATCGCAAAAGCAGAGCCTTGGCCACCTGGAAACAGGAGAAATTTTACTGCACTTCAATTTATAGATGTGTTCATTTAAAACTGAAGTGAACCCTCTGTTACCACATCACAAATCTTCTGATAAGTCTTTTGAAACAATAGTTTAGATTATGATTCAGAATCAACCAAAGACGTAACCTTACCCAGACCATGTGGGTGAATGCCTGCGTGCGTACACATGAAGATGTAGAATCCAACTCATGGAAAACTCTCTTCATCGTACTCTGAAGTTGACTATCGAGAGAATCGCCTGTAAAAGGGGAGCAAATCAACACCACAGCTTAGCTGATAAAATGAAGCTTTCACTTTTATAATAACATGCTGTAACTGCAGAGAAGAGTTCATGAACACAAGCTAACCCTGCGGGATCTTGTTGACCAGGCCAGCAAAGCACTTAGCAGCGGAGGTGTATGACAGCAGGTGCTTGCAGGTGCAGCTCATCTCCTCCAGCTCTGATAGCAGGCGTTCAATCTGTGGCACCACCACCTACATAAGATATACACGACACTCTCAGAATGGAACTTCAGAAACATGAACAATGATTATTTTGTAAAAACAGTAGGCAGACACTCACGGTGCATGGTAATGAACACACACAGCCCATCAGCAGACAAACCATCTGAGACTGGCTCCACGAGTCTCCATGCTGCTTCTCGGAAAACGTTACATGCTTCATTATAACCACATTTTCATTATATAACCACATTTTCAGAAATAGTAACATCTGAAAGTTTAACAGCTAAACACTAAATTAGGGCTAAGAAATATAACATGATAGCAGGACAGAGATAACATAGATAATAATACAGATACAGATAATACAGATAATTCTGGAGTACAGAATGAACAAAGAAAATCTGGACTATTATTGCACATTATTATTATGAAATGGATGAAAACCGGGTGGTGTCAACCAAATAATAACAGGCAATATGTGAGACTCACAAACTCATGCCTATACACACCTTGAGCAGCTGGATGTGTGAAGGGAAGGAGTTGTCAGGCAAAAATGACACATCACCGTCCAGGAAGAGAGAAACAGCCCTCGAAGCCGTCTGGCCCGCCAACCTGATGATATGAGATAACCGACCGGAAACCACACAAGACAACAGAGGAACAATTCAAAGAGGCTGACAAATTTGAGTCAGTGAGAGACCGATATGAAGAAGCACATAACCAGCTCATACAAAAGAGTTTGTTTCCACGGTGATAGTGAACATAATGTGTGACTTGTATCTGAACATCTGATCTGAATAGAGGCACACAAATATGTAATGGGATTTTAATTTGACAAGTAAAATTCATTAATTTGTTAAAGAGAAAGGTTAATACATTAGATTTCTAAATAAAAAAAATAGGTATTTAACTCTACTTCCACACAAGGACATTTCTAAAGCAAAGAACAAAATAGAAAAAGCAGAAACTGAGATATTGTCTATTTCATGTTTTTTTTTCTCTTCCCTGTCAAAAATTAGCATCTAGCTGACCCTAAACTGACATTGCCTGAGACACTATATTGCGCAATACTGCTGAGACCCCATCCCTGCTACTTTGCTTGTGGTCAAAGGAAACAAACGCAGTCCTGCTGCAGGAATTTTATGCAGCATACCTGGGTTGCAGTATCAGAAGAGTGGTATGTAAAAAAACCTCTTTGTCACATGTGGTGCTGCCAACTCTCCTATTAATAAGGGCATTGTTTCGCCTCCAAGATGACCTCAAATTTACACAGACCAGTGAGGCATAAAAGCATACTTGTTTTCACAGCCATAATTCTTAAAAACAGCTACAGGGTCACCAATCTCCATTTCTTCCTACTAGCAGGTAGCAGCAGTAAGACCACATGTGAAGTTATGAAGGAGGCCTAAAATTGTGTCCACAGGTCTTACAGTAAATACGGCACTGATTGTTTACACCATGTCTGCTAAATGATATCACTTTATGGGATTCAGTTTGATGATCCCTTTATGATTGAAATAGCATCGCATAAGAGGCTTAAGAGAGTCTCATCATTGTACTAGCTTGCAGATTTCCTGGTATTATTCTTATGGAAACAAAGAGATGTACAATTGACAAATTGACACATTTTTTTTCTCCAAAAAGTGTGAGACAAGAGACAATAAGAGAACTAAAGGACAAGAAACAAATGACAGAGATAGTTAACTGACATGGGCTGCAGCCTGGAGCACGAGGTGCTGATGACGGGGACCATGGCCGACAGGACCGCCTCCTCCACCAGAGGACTGTGACAACCAGGTGACCTTTCACCTACTACACACAAACCAATGCAACATGAAAGAAAACCAGGATGAAGTCTGTTGAACATGCACCAGATACGCATACTGCAGGTGAGTGTGATTTTACTTGCATCGTGTTTGCAAACCTTGAAATGCTGCCTGGAGTGCAAGTGACAGAAGACGCGGGATGATGATGTCATGGAAGCATCGACCCGACTCCTCTGTGTCGAGAACCTTCTCTGCTATCCTCTGGAGGCTGCAGCACGCCAACACCACCTCCTCTACTGAGAAACTAAAGTCACCTGCAACAACAATGAATTGCACCTTAAGTCTTAAAAGTGCCTTAAATGTGTTTTCCGAAGCTGTGAAATCATCGCTATTTATCATTTCTGTTTTCAGGCAAAACAACAGACACATCACTCCCTGATAATTGACACTGGCACACTCCAGACAACATGAGAAACAGAAGACGCTTTTTGGCATTTAATGGGGGGTGATGTTACCACCATTACATGAGTGTCCATTACACTCAGTGGCTGTTTGTACATGTCTATAAATCCTTCTACAAAGTCACAAGTAAATGGTATTGTTCTCTTTT
The DNA here is from genome assembly GCA_901007715.1 of Dactylopterus volitans. Lineage (NCBI taxonomy): Eukaryota > Metazoa > Chordata > Actinopteri > Syngnathiformes > Dactylopteridae > Dactylopterus > Dactylopterus volitans. Next base: position 41,077 of record CAAKHG010023230.1, read on the forward strand.
TCTCTTAAAAATCAATGGATATTAAAAAAAAAAGAAAACACCTCAAAAGATGCACCATCTTTAAAGGCTATGCTGCCTATTCGACAGTTTTGTTAATACTGTATTGTTTTTGCCAGACATTTTACCCTTGTGGGCTGAGCTGAGGACGTCCAAGAGGACAGGAGTGCTCTCCTGGACAACACTGGGTTGGGTGGAAACTGCAGCGAGTGCAGACAAGCAGCGCTGACGCACTGCATGACCTGTATGTTGCTCTGTAGCATCTGGGTCTTGCTCCATGGGCTCTGAGCACAAAAGAAAGAGACAAAGGCGTTTGCTTAATATAATTATCAAGTATTGTATAATCAGTGTGGTACCAAGACTACTTTTGTCCTGCGTTCATCCAGTCTCCATACATGTGGTAAAAACACAACAGAGTGAGGGAGCTAAATATTTTCAAAGCCATTATACAGTATAATACACATATTAATATCTACTCAGTTATCAAGTATGGCATACTGTGAATGTATCTTTTTTCTCTTACCAGAAAATATTACTTCCTTTAGCTTTGGGATCATTTGGGTGATAAATGCTGTTGGATGCAGCCCTGCTAAGCTTCCGGCACACTCCACCACAGCAAGACTAAACGGGGAAATACAACAAGAAATAGAAAGGCAGCGCTTGAATTTTTTTTCATTTTTTTCTGAGAATGATCAACTTGAGCCTGTTATGGTTGAGAGTAAGTATGTGTGCATGTTTGAGAGATAAGTCAAAGGACAGATGGACGTTTGTCTGACAGGAGCTGACCTGACTCCGTCATCATCCTCTGTCAAAAGCAGTCTGGTCAGGTGATCTACAGCCAGCTCAATATCAGAGTTCAACAACAACCCTGAAAGAGACCACAATTTTCTTTTAAGTATAAAAACAAAACACCGATCAAACGTGACAAAATGAAAACTGTCCGTTCAATAGCTAAATGCTCCTCACCTGTTAGCTGTGCAAGAGAGGTGAGCACAGAGTTGGCTGTTATCTGCAGACTGCCATTCGTCTCTGTCAGAGCTGAAAACACCATGCTGCACAGGGATGGGCGGAAAGCTAAAAGCACACTCTCTTCTAATGAAGCCAGATGAAACAGACAAACAGAAACGCAAGAAGAAACAGATTTTAAACCCATCTGGATCCATGCAACAAATAAGGAATGATTGCAAATTATTGTTGATGATCTTTAATAAGATTACATCACAAGAAAACAGTTGCACAGTAAAATGACATAACACTTCAACTCTAAAACACACCTAGAATTTACAAGATTAAACTATGTGTTTAACTGGGACAAGTATCAGCTGTAAGAAGTCAAACATGTCCAACAGCAGAAAAATACTCACCGCTCTCGGACTGGCTGCTTTTTACTGACTGAATAAATCGCTGTACCACCTCCAGCAACGTCCGTCTATGGGAACACTGCTCCAAGAGAAAAATGTGCAGTGAAAAATAATATTCCACTGACATAACAGTAAAAGCAACACAGTCCCCATAGTCACCTTCAAGAAGAGGGGAAAAAAAAAAAAACACTTGTCAAGCTCTACCTGTGCTCTGCTATTGTACTGCTCCACAATTACAGGCATGACAGCGGCTGTTATGATGTGGCTTGCCCTGTTGGAGGCGCTGCAGGTGGCCTGAAGCAACTTGGCGCTGGGCCACACAAGCTTCAGGTCTGGCTCACACAGGTGATGCTTGCAGTCTGAAACAACAACAACAACACTGAGTGAAAAAGCAGACAACAGGGCATGTCAGACTCATGGTTGTGGGGAGGCTGAGGCCGACGACAGTTGTTTCATGTTCCTGTTTTAGCTGCTGGATTGTCGTGCATTCAACTCACTAATTTCCTTGAAAATATAAAAATTTCAGGGGGATTTCTGTGCAAATTTGTGGGATTCTTTAAAAAATTCCATATAACAATAATACCAGCCAAAGTCTCAACAACTGATTACGTCTGTCTAAAACATCAACCTATGAGTCAAACCCCAGTGTAAAATCACTTGATTTACCAAAGAATGATAAATTATAGCACAATTCAAAAAGCACTGAAACATTTACAATTATTAGCACGTTTATCTATCACTCAAACTGAGGAAGGCTTAATTAATTAATTTATCTACTGGCCACTTCCTTCCGTAGTGCTTCACTGCAACACCTCTCATTTGCTGTTTAGCATATGTAGTTCAGCAGCTTTTTAAATCTTTTGGGGTTTCTGCAAACTCTCTTTCAAACAAAACCTGCGTTTCAACTTATTTTGTGCATGTTGGGCTGAATTTAATTTTTCACCTCTGAGGACAATATCCAGGAAGGTGCGGAGGGAGTCTTCAGAGTCAGAGTTGAGGACCGAGCGAGACAGACAGGAAGTCAGAGCGGTAACAGCAGCGAGGCCTGCAGACTCGATCTTTTCGCTGGATGTTTGAAATACCTGCAATAAGATCACACCGTTACTGAACAGTGATGACGCCATGAAAAATTTTGCTTACTCTGCAGTGGATGAGGGCTGAACAGTTGTGGAAATGCTTATTTTGATGCATGTCTGTTAGTGATTTGATTCACTTTGCATGTGATTTTATCACTTGTATAGCAAACGGAGCGCCTCCTCACTCTTGCACAAGAACAACACCAGCTGCTGAACATCAGCGTCAGATTTGTTTTACTAACCTTTCAAGTATGGCTTTGGCTGTCGTATAAAAAAAATTGTCCTTAGTCATTTACTTTAGTTGGTCTCCAAAACATTCTCTTTTCTGATGAGCCAGGGAAAAAAATAGTTTCATCTGAGCTTAACTGGAATTATTTGCTGCCGTTCAAAAATAAACCACTGGAATAAAATCTGAAAAGTTTCAATATATATAGATCCAAATATGACTCATAAGAATACACACTTAAAGTGACCCTTGATTCTCCCGACGGACTCGTTGAAGTGAAGAAATTATAGCATACAAATTCACAGATAGGAAACACTCTCCTGGATGTTTAGATATGCCTAAACAAAGCTTACATTAACAACGTGCTATTTGGCAATGTCACTCAAGATAAATTTGTCTCAAACCTCTCTGCGCAGTGACGTCCACAGTCCCTCGAGGAATTCTGCTACATCCTTATGCTCATATCGCGAGACAGAGGCAGTCTAAAAAATATAAAAATTAGTGAGATAAACAAATATTTTTCTATCAACACCTCGATTTATCTTTACCTGGGTTGTTCTAGATAAAACGCCTATTTAATAGACAACACATTTATGCCTAAATCAACAAATTAAACCTCTTTGCACTTTAGCAGCCTTGGGTTCTAATTTGGCTTATAGGAAAAACAGACATGATGTGCTCAGATCGTTTCAGCAGCTACATCAGTGACTGTTGGCACATTTGCATTCACATGTGCCGTCTTAACTTGGCTTGGCTTGCTTTGATCCAGCATGTCAGGCATGCACAGAGAGCATTTGCATCTCCATTACAACAGGGCTTCCGCTTGAACTTCATTAACTGATGATGCACTAAAGCCAACTGACTGATGGCTGTGACTGCTGCTCTAATTGGTGGCTGTCAAATGGTGGCTAGAGAAACTGCCTATGCATTCTTCACAAGAAAAGCCCCGTGAAATTTTGTTATGTAAAAGCGTGATGTTTAATTATGGAAGTAGCAAAATTGGAGATGTCATTAGCAGTAAAAGCACAACTCCTTTGCAACTAAGAGGAAACAGTAAAATTAATTGGCATCTACACATACAAAAGCTCACGGAAGAGAGAAACTAAAACTTCAAAACAGATTCTGTAGGGAGCTACAGAAGTTTTGAGAGCTGCTGAGATTTTGAAAAAAATCTTTTCTCTCTGGTCTCCTGCACAAAGTCGTGCTACACTTGTTTGTCGGGGAAATGAAGTTGAGACGGGCTGCTATGGAGGTGGTCCATCTCTGGAGTAACTTGGCATGATTACACTGGTAATGGAAACAAAAATCACCAGGACATGCTTTGATGTGATATGTGCTAAGTGCTAGTGGAGAAGCCCTTTATTATAAGTGGTTTAAGAACGTTTCACCTCGAAATTATTCTAGAGCCAAGCTGACATAATCAGCTGATGTTTGCTTGTAACAAACATATCTTTATCAGCAGAAAATGGGCAGTGCACTGATATAGAACGACCGATACTAGATTTTTGGAGGCAATACTTGGAAGTAAATATTTGGGAGTAAATAAATTGTCTGTTATCCTCTATTAGTAGAGTATTTGCCTCTGTTAGCCATTGGTTAGTAGTGTGTTTGTTGTCAATTAGCCTCACGCACAATGGCTATGTCAGTTTTGTCCCCACTTGAACGATGGCCAACCCAAACAGATGAAATTATGGGTGGAGCTACACATCACCCCATCGAATGTGTAGCCCACAGGTGTCAAACTGGTCCATGAAAGGGCCGTGTGGGTGCAGGTTTTCATTTCAACCAAGCAGGAGCGCACCTGATACAGCAAATCAGCTGAGTGAAGACAGCGGATTGGCAGGAGCAAGAACACTACTGATTCCACTCAACCAATCAGCTGTCTTTACTTTGCTGCGTCAGGTGCGCTCCTGCTTGGTTGGAATGAAAACCTGCACCCACACGGCCCTTTCATGGACCAGTTTGACACCTCTGGCGTAGCCTCACCCCATACCATGTTTCCATCAGTCAATGACAACTGACAGATGGGCCTAAGAATTTTACAGGCAAGTCAAGATTTCTCACCAGAGTCTGCAGTGAGTCCAGCTTTGCACTGAGAACGTCCGAGTCCAGCTTCTCGATGATGAGAGGTAATAGAAACTGCAAGAGTGAAGAGACACTCTTTAGGCACATTATGTCAAAAAATATAAGTGGAAATATAAACTAATTATTACCATACCTCAGCAAATTTTGGTGTCCCAGTGAGGACCTCCCGCAGCATCTGAATCAGTTCCTCTTTGGTAATTCCATGTGGGTCATTGGGAGGCTGGGATGGGTGCGAATTGGACACAGAGGAGGTGTGGGGGTGACAATGTGTTGTTCAAACAGAGAGAAATAGCCTATTAAAACATAAAAATCATGAATACCTCAGCCTATGTTTTAAAGATAGAATGAGTAGTCCTCCAACAAGAGCTCTAAAATTATAAAATCTTTATAATTCTACAAATGCAGCTGTAGCACGGATGCAACTCAAACTTCCACGATTTGTAATTCTTGAAGTTTTTGGTCTTTCATCACAGCATTACAAAGCCTAAACTGAATGTATCAATTGATATTCCAACCAGAATTACCACCATTTGGTGTGTGCTGCCGCAAATTAGCTAATTTCCCTGAGGGAACCCTCCCTAGGGATTAATAAAGTATAACTGAATTGAACTGAAAACCACTGAAGTTGCAATTAGCATTCGTGTCTGAGTCCTATTAGACCTTCATCTTTAAGGTTGTCATATTCAGCGTATGACTAATGCCCAAATACATTCTTTGTGATGTCACGATAACCTTGACCTTCATCCTTGCACCCAAGTTGATATTGTTGCTAAATCTTAAGAAATTCTCTACAGCCGTTACTTAACTATTGCATTGACGAGAATGATACAGGTCACACTGAAGTTGACACTCGAGCTGATACAAAATGACATATATTCATTTTAAACATTTTTGAGAAATGTTGTCATAATCAGCAGATGATATAGAGCTATGGCCATAAATGTGTTTTGTGAGGTCACCAAGACTGTGACCTTTGATCCCCAAGCCCTAATTAATTCATCATTGACCCCGAAATGACATTCGTTCCGAATTGAAAGAAAAACCCTCAAGGCATTCTGAGATATTGCGTACACAGATGTATGGATAACCTGAAAACATAATGCCTCATTCTCGCCTTTCACCAGCATAGAGGTATCAAAATCTCAAACTCAAGGCATTCAAAGTCCAGACAATTCATTAAATCACTGAGAAAGTGCAACTCTTAATGTATAAAGATCAATGTAACATGCAACATTATTGATGTCCTCCATTTGATATATTCATGTTCAGGATGGTACACTCTTTGCACAATTCCAGTTTGGTTAAGGCTGAAAAGACATGCTGATTTTGAAGAACCAAAGTGCTGCTGTTACTCTTCACTCTCTAGAACTAAAAACAATGCAAGGAGACCAAACGGCAAATAACCACATTAAGAGCTTCTTCACGATAGTGTGATAGGAAAATGTTGCAGTCATCATATCACACAAAAAACAACAGCACGACAGCAGCATGGCGACGATGTGATGGTGTGCTGAGAGTCAACAAACGAGCATGGGATCATCAGTAACACTGAGAAGGGATATATGCATGAGTGACCGATGAGACCGTCATTGTATTATCATCGACATCTGTGGACACAGGAAGTCGGTGACGACATTTCTATCAGCTTTCATCCACTCTCAGTCTAAAGCAGCTGAGTAAACACGGACTTACGGGTGTGAAGTCGATGGGGAAATAGCAGGATGTCACTTCAAACAACTCCTCTGTGAATTTACCTGGGACAACAGACAGGAGAAGAACAGAAGGCTTAACCACAGATTCATACCCGTTTATCTCAAAATGTGGGAGTTTGAACTCTGCATTGGATAATACAAAAGAAAATCAGATATGGATGCAGAATGAAATTAAAATTGCTCCCACCTAGATCATAGCCTCTGTTTATGATGTTACTGGCAACCTGGAAGGCCAACAGGAGGTTGCGGGGATCCCTCTCCCCATCCATTGACTGCACAAAGCCAAACACAAAGTCTGCCCCCAAACCTTTCAGCTCTGTGAAAACACACACACACACACACTCACACACACACACCCTGTGTCTCTCTTATTGTGTACCTCAACGTGTTCTAACATTTTCTCATATGTCGTAACGCGTTGTAACATGAACCTTGAAAGTCTGAACATCAGTGAGGAGTCTAAATAAAAATGTGGAGATGGTTATTTTTCACAAAGATTGTCTCACACACACACGTACACACACGCATGCACGCACGCACGCATGCACACACACACACACACACACACACACACACAAAACCACCATTAAGGAAGAATATCACACATCGTCGG
>CAAKHG010023231.1:0-10883 GCA_901007715.1 Dactylopterus volitans
CACACCTGAACACACACCTGAACACCGTACACCTGAACACACACCTGAACACACACCTGAACACACACCTGAACACGGTACACCTGAACACACACCTGAACACACACCTGAACACACACCTGAACACACACCTGAACACACACCTGAACACGGTACACCTGAACACACACCTGAACACACACCTGAACACGGTACACCTGAACACACACCTGAACACACACCTTAACACGGTACACCTGAACGCACACCTGGACACACACCTGCCCGTCCGAACACACACATCACACACCTGAAGTATCACAGTTCGGCTGGTTAAAGTCTAAATAAATTGATGACTAGTTATTGAATATTCAGTTTTATTTAAAAGCACCAGGTCTTAACACAGATAATAATGAGGTTTCAGCTGCTGCTTCATGTATTGCGTCACAAACACACACACACACACACACACACACACACACACACACACACACACACACACACTCAGCAGATAAATGCAGACCACCCCATGATTACCCAGAATGCCCTGGGGGGATCGGGTGTCCTGCTGTCTGGGTGGTGGCATCTGTGACACACGCACACACACACACGCACGCACACACACACACACACACACACACACTTCTGTGTGTCTCCGTGTGAGGACTCAGTGATGTAATGCAGTTGTCATGGTAACCAATGTAAATGTCTGATTCCAAATGTCACACCAAAATTAAGTTTGAACCATTTAAAAGGTCAAAAATCAAACTTACAAACAAGGTCATAAAGGATAGCTAACACACACACACACACACACACACACGCACACACACAGTGGACCATCTGCTGGTCTGTCTTGGGTCTGTGTTTTGCACACTGATTGGTCAGCCGCACCAAAGAAGGCATTCAAAGCTAACAGTTTAACTTGTTAAAACATGCTAACAGCTAGCGACAGTAATCTCAGTTTGACAGCAAGCTAGCGCGATCATCCGTCTTGAAGGTGGCGGCAGCTAGCTAGCACGCTTAGACAAGCTGGAAAATGATCGATTAGGCTGCAAACTAACACAAACAAATATTTAAATAACAAAAAGTTTGACTCTACAATCTTACAGACTTTAGCTACAAAGGATGCTACAATACAAGAAAGAATCTAACAAGAATCTAAAGAAAGGTTTCAGTTAAAACATGATGAAAAAGCTAACATCTAGTGCTAACAAGGTATTTAATGAAAGGTTTAAGAAAAAACATTTTTTAAAAAGCTAACAGCTAATGCTAACCCTTGAGCAGAGGTTAAAGGACAGACGATAACAAGCTAAAAGCGGAAAAATAGTGAAAATGAGCTGAAGCAGTGCTAACAGGACGCTAGCACCGTGTCAGTAAAGTTCCACAGTCCTCCTGGAACAGCACTAACCGCGTGTGTGTGTTCGGTGTCGTAGGTTCCGAACCTGGTCTTCCTGGCGGTCAGTCCGGAGGAGAAGGAGTCCTGGATCAACGTCCTGAACGGTGCCATCACAAGAGCCAAAAACCGAATCCTGGATGAGGTACAGTGACACTAGGAAAGATGGCAGTTATGTTCAGGGAGGAGGGTTTCACATTTTTGGTGCTCGAGTGAGTCACAGCGTGTCTTTGTGTGCGTCTGTGTGTGTGTGTGCGCCTGTTTGTACTTTTAACCGTAAAAAGTTTAACCATCGGAGTGAGGACATTTGGACTCCACCGAGGTCAATTTGGGGTTAAGACTTGGTTTTAGCCTAAAGACGAGTACTGGCTTTAGGTTGGCTTAAGGAATGCATAACAACTAATGCTAACATGAAGTACAGGAGTGTGCGCCTATGTGCGTTTTTTTTGTTTGTTTGTTTGGTTACATTCGAACCTGAAGCATCAGTGCTGTCGCCACGGTTACCAGCACAATAAACACCCAACCAGCACCGAGGTTAAGCCGCCTGCCCGAGCTGTGTTTGGTCAGACGGCCGGGTTTCCTGGCAGCGCGGCGGCATCACTTCAGCGTCCGCCGCGCGAGTCAGAGCTGCCGACACGGCAGCTGGCTAACGTTCACTTTTCCACCGGTCGATGCCCCGATCAATGCTCCGATCAATACTTGCTCTCTACGTACACACACACACACACACTCTGTTCCGTGCTGGAGTAAAGCAGCGGCGGTCGCATTCACGTCACATCGACGTGACGAGTTTTCCGTCCAGGGCGTCTTCGGGAAAGTCTTGACGCCAACCGTTACGTGTCGCGTCTGCTGCCCCCTTGTGGTGCCGTCGACTCCCTTATATGTTTCCGGCGCAGCTATTTAAAAAAAAAAAAAAAAAAAATTAAAGACTAATAGAAGCGTGTAAAGCTTGTGAGGGCCGTTTGTGACCCGCAGCAGGTTCGGTTCTCCGTATGTTCTGCGTTGCGTTCCTTTGATTGCGCCACAGTCGGCAACTGGTTGCTCTTTTAATGGCAATCGTTAGATGCCATGTCCCAGAACGAGTCAATAAAAATGGCGGGCCACACCCACTGCTCACGTGGACCTTACTGACAGTGCTGATGTTTTCCATCGACTATTCTGAAGGTCGAGAGGCGTCCCCCAGGGGTCGATCCTGGGGCTTCCTCGGAACCGGAGTACTTTGTGGCTTCGGGGACATTAAAAACACCTCTGACCTCCCTTGTTTCAGGTGACGGTCGAAGACACTCAGCTGTCACATCTGACGCGAGATCGCGTGAAGATTCCTCACAACCGCCGGCTGCCGACCCGAGGTCACCTGCTGGCTGTGGTTAGTTCTGCTTCATCAGCTCCTCCTCACCCTCCCCCGCTAACATGTGCCCCTCCATCCTTTGTTCAGCACTAAAATAGATTCCAGATATTTACTGGGACCAGAATCACCAGTATCGGCGGTTGTTTTGGTTCTTGTGTCGCCGGTTGACGAGCCTCCTGTCTTCTGCCCAGGCATCCACCTCCTCCTCAGACGGGATGCTGACTCTGGACCTGATCCAGGAGGAGGACCTTGTGTCACCTCAGGGAGCCGACGGCTGCGATGGCTTCAGAGTCGACTTGGACAAATCCCTGTCCCACCTCACCCTCGACTATCCCAGATCCAAAACCGACGGCGCTCTTTTTGTGAGGACGGCCGAGGCTTCGGGGAAATCACAGAGTCTTCCCCGTGAGGTGGCGGTTGTGTGGGAGCAGACGGGTCCTGCTCAGACCCCTGAGCTGGGAAAACGCTTGACCACAGCGGAGAAAAACCGCTGCGCCTCCATGGATGAGATCCTGACGCACTCGGGAACGAAAGCTGCAAAGAACAAGGCAGCGGGAATGTCCGGCTCACCAGCCTGGACGCCAGCCGGTACGATGGCGCCCATCAACCAGCTGCAGAACCTCATCAGCCAGAAGCTGGAGAAGACGGAGCAGCTGCTGACTGACGTGCAGGGGCGGGCCGACGGGGAGACGGGGAAGGCGAAGGAGTCGGCCGAGGCAGCGCAAGCCGAAGCCCAGAGACTCCTGAAGGAGGCGGCGGCGACCTGGGGCCAGGCCCGCGAGGTGCTTGAGGAGGTGAAGGAGCTCAGGGCACTGTACCAGCAACTGGATTCCACCTCCCAGCTCGCCACCTCCAACAGCACCGAACAAAATGCAGACCACTAGAGTTGGAAGTGGGCTGCTGGCTCTGACTGGTCTGAGCAGCTTCCGTTTCCAGTCGACGGACTTCGGGCGAAGCTTCACGAACTCTTTTTTTAAATTATTTGGAAAGATTCAGGTTCTGGTTTTCACCTGCGGGAAGAAAAGAGGAAGTCCTCGGACAACATCTTCCTGTCAAAACCAGCATGTAGCACGAGCAGACCTGAAGGCGTGCCCTGAAATCATGTCCAGGCTTGAAGCAGGTCTCTGATTGGTTGCGCAAAAATCAGGGGGAAACACTTGAATGAGCAAATATATCTTTCATGTGCCAAGAGGAGTTTAGAGATGTGATACGTGGATCTGGACTATTGATGGCGGTACGAAGGCGGCACAGACATGAAGGATTTTGTACGTGCCGCCTCCGGATGAGGTCCAGTCATGAGGACTCATCTGAATGTGACGGTACGTTAGCAGACCTCAGGTCAGCTTCAGGATTGGGGGGGGGGGGTCGGGACCCTGATCAATGGTATTATTCCACCAGCAGGATCGGTAGCGAGAAGAATTTCTGTATCTGTGAGCACTTTTGCGTCTAAGCTGGTCCTTCATATGCAACCACTCAGGACGCCGTGTATGAAATACAGTCACTAATGATAGCCAGTAGCACAGAGGACATCATAAACCTGAGAGCCCCAGAAGATCATGTCCCCAAGAATAACGTCTCAAAACAAAATTTGCCGGTAGTTTGAGAAAAGCTTGAAAAGGTCTTGCAAGATCATCTAACGACCTTTGAAATCAGGCGAAGCCGCGTCTGATGGCTGGAAACTCCGGTCAACACGAATGTTAAAGTGCGGAGAAGATTCTTTGAAGTTCTGAACATGCTTCATTACGCCCGTTTGTCTCCTTCACAGACTTTGAATGTCTTTTCCAACAACGTGGACAGAAAAATATGATTGACGTCAAGCTTGGGATGTAAAAATGAAATGGGGTCTAAAGGTCTTTGCTGGAGTTCCATGTCACTGTTCTCCGCCTGTGCGCTTCCGACTCAGGTGTGATCGCGCGGCCATTTCGGAATGTTTTGAAGACCTCCCGATGAGGATGAATAGGTACTATGCACGCTGCGTGAACAACCAATCCGTGGCTTCCATTCCGCAAAAACCGTCCACAGCCTGTCAACCTCCGCTTCTTCCTCCTCTTTACTTCTTCTACTTTTGAGAATGTGAATGTTTTTGCTGTAAACCTCAGCCACTCAGGTGTCAGAAGTTGTCAGACGCGCTTTTACGGACAGAATTTCTCGGCGGTGCCGGAGGGGTCGTGTTTGGTGGTCTCAGGATTGCGTCTCTTGCTTTTTGCGGACGATGGGGTTCCGCTGGCTCCATCGAGCAGGGAAGGGGATCAGTGCCTCCGAATCTGAAGCCATGGTGCTCAGCCAGATAAGGGTGGATTGCCCACTTCGGGTCGGAGAGCTGTTGCTGACCCAAGTGGAGGGGTTTAAGTATCTCGGGGTCTGGAGCGAGAGATTGACAGGCGGATCGGGGCGGCGTCTGCAGTGAGGCAGGCGCTTAACCGGTCCGTTGTGGTAAAAAGGGAGCTGAGCCGAAAGGCAAAGCTTTCAATTTACCGGGCAATCTTGGTTCCTCCCGGGGGGAGGAGTGCCGACATTCAGGAGCAGCTCAAAGTAGAGCCGCTGCTCCTCCGCGACAGGAGGAGTCAGCTGAGGTGGTTCGGGCATCTGGTCAGGATGCCACCTGGACGTCTCCCTCAGGAGATATTCTGGGCATGTCCCACTGGGAGGAGGTCCAGGGGTAGACCTAGGACACGCTGGAGAGATTATGTCTCCCGGCTGGCCTGGGAAGGCCTATGTGTCCACCTAGAGGAACTGGTGGAAGTGGCGTGGGAGAGGAGCGTCTGGGTTCCTCTGCTGAGACTGCTGCCCCCCCCCCACAACCCGGACCCGGATAAGCGGATAAGCCGATGAAAACGAGACCACCGCGACCACCAGCAGCACCAGCACGAAACACCTCTCGGTCGCCACAGATCAGGACCTGCTGGACTCGTCTCAAACACAAACCAGACCGATGCTAATGTTCAAGTGACGTGACCCCCAAATTAGCTTGAATAAGGACGAAATCAAACACACAGCAGCTGGCTATCTAGCTACATTTTCCGAGTCATTATAACCCAGGACGCTAACGTCCTGCTGTTCTAATATTTAGATGCCACGCAGGTTTCGTAAATGTCGCGAGAACTGTCACATGAAAAGTCTCAGTAACGCTAGCAAAGACATGCTAGTATTGAAATGACTTAATTAGTTAATTAATCGGATCTCGTGTTTTGGCCCTGAAACAACTAGAAATATGAATTAGTAATTAGGACAATAAGTGAAACTAAGTAAAAACGACCAGTTTGTCCCTAAAGCAGAATTCATGCCAGGTGCCTCTGCATGTCTGCCGTGCTAACGCTGCCTTCTGCCCACACACACGAGGGCGCACAAGGACCTCCAAAATGCCGCTTGCTACTGCTAGCAACTCGAATAGGATTTCAAACTGAGGGTGAATTTACACGTTTTACGTCCTGCCGCCAAAACAAGGACTTAAATCCCTGACGAGTGAAACTGCGCTACTTGTTCCATTGTTAACGTGCTAAATCCCCGATTTAGCTTTTCAAACAGGCGTTATTTGGACGGACTGACCGTGTATCGAGAACACAGGTGGCTACTTTCTCACCTAAAATTTCACCTACATCCACCCGACTTTAGTTTTTCAGCGCTGATCATCGGTCACGCGGCGTCCTCACAAATAAACGCCTGGATGAATTTGAAGAATTCAAATCGCTAATATGAAAATCGTCCCGTGGCGCTGACCTGAACATTCCGACTCATCGATCGGTCCTCCTGTTCCCCGCTGGAAGCCAGTCTGAGGTTCTGATCTGTCGAGGCCATCGGTGGGTTCTCCGATGATCGCTAGATGATCATTTGAATTTGTGGCAAAAAAAAAAAACAAACAAAAAAAATGGGCGTCAAACATTTGCACTGAGGCACCGCCGAGGCTCCGCTGCAGCTGGTACAGGCAATCAAAAGTTTTATTTTCTTTTTTTAAAGGAAACTTTTTTTGTACGTGAAACCTGCCCGCGGCCGAACTGCTCAGATATCCGCGATGACGTCATGTTCAATAACAACAAAAACACACTGTCCGGAAAACTGGTACTTGGTCAAAACGGCGGCTTATTCCTTCAATGGCGTCACAAGTTTGTGACTGAACGTGTCTTCCTGTCTTTGAAATCGGATCTTCCTTGGATTTTTTTTTTCCCTTTTTTTTTTTTTTTAAAGCGTCTTCTCCCGTTTCTCTTTTCTTTGTGACACCGGGCAGCTGCTGTAGCCTTAAAACCCGGAGAGGATGATGGGAGATGTAGTCCAGCAGTGGCGCCGAGCTGCTGCTGTCGAGTCTTGTTCATGTGCTAAAAATAAATAAAAAAAAAAAAAGGTGACAACTGAAACCGGATCAGCGTCGTCTCATTCAGCCGCTAACGAGGAATCCCGCGGGCCTTAATTAACCTCCGCGGCAGGCGCGTGTTGCTAGGCGACCTGCTGGCGCTCGGCTGAGGTCAGTGGCACCTCCAGTTGACAGAAAACGCCAGGCGGACGGATGGATACACAGGCAGAGAGGTAGGCGGTTGTTGGTTCTTGGGGCGTTCGGTTCTCACCGACGTTCTCCTTTGATGCATCCGATTGCTGCTGACCCCGACAACAGAACGTCGGCCCCCACAATCCGGTGGGCGCTAGTTTTGTGTAGTCGGCTGCACTCTTGAGTCTTTCCTGGTCGACGTGACCAAATAACAAACTGCTACCGAAACAAGCTGAGGTGAAGGGGTCAGACGAAAGAACCTCCAAATGCAAACTCAATGCAAAACCGCCCCTTGCTGTTTCCATGGCGATGGGAGTCCAGTAAGAGTCTTTGACCGGAGATGCACTCTGATTGCAGAGCAGATCCCTGCAGGCTGCCACACTGCGACGGGTTACGATTCCAAATTGGTGGGAAGCTAATGTTCATTCAGCTCGCATAACAATGCTACTTCTCATTAGTCTAATATTAGCTCCTTATGCAAATATCGAGGGAAACAATGGGCCTAGTTACACGGTAGGCTAATGTTCATTCAGCTAGCATACTAATCTTTCTTCAATATTAAACATTACCTCTTAATGCCGATATCCATTGAAAAAATGGAACTAGGGGCAAGATTAGCTAATATCCATTCTGCTAGCATAGCATAACCAATTTTAGGTGTTTATGCTAGTCGCTTGGATAACAGCAGAGTCTACAGCAGCAAACTAAGCTAATGTTCATTCAGCTAGCAAAACAATGTTACTTTAGTATTAATCCCATATTATCTCTTTATGCTATTATCCAGGCAAACAATGGAACGCGTAATAAACTAAGCTACTGTCTGTTTAGCTAACATAATAATGTCACTATTAGCTTTTTATGCTATTATCCAGGCAAACAATGGAACGCGTAATAAACTAAGCTACTGTCTGTTTAGCTAACATAATAATGTCACTATTGGCTTTTTATGCTATTATCCAGGAAAACAATGAAACTAGTAACATTATAAGCCAACGTTCACTCAGCTGGCATAACAATGTTACCTCAATATTTGTCAAGTATTTGCTTTTTAAGTAAATATTTAATGGAACAAGTAGCAAACTAAGCTAATATTCATTCAGCTAATATAACTAACTTGTCCAATGTTAGCTTTTTAATGTTCATATCAAGGGAAATGATGGAACTACCAAGCTAAGTTAAGGTCTGTTCAGCTTAGATAACCATGTTTTTTTTTGTTATATAAATATAAATGATAAATGCTAACCTCAGGTGTTGGCGCCAATATTAGCAATGACTAATGTGCTAATGTTAGCACTTTTCAGTGGTGTCCACTTTCAACTGCAGCAGCAACAACTGTGGTGTTAGCGTTAGCACTGAGGGGCAGGACGAACCCCCGGGTGTCCCCGCCTGAGCTCTGGACTCGTGGTCGATGGCGTGAGAGGCGTGTCCAGGTGAGGGGGCGGAGCACCAAGGCCTCACTTTCTCTGCAGGTCCTGTTTTCGTCAGCCGAGTCTCCAGACACACGTCCGGAAAGGTCACGAGACGACTGTCAACAACAAGATGTTAGAAATGTTTTAAGAGGATAAAAGCACAAGATTCATGTGACAAACCGAAGCTTCAGAGGGAAAAAAACAGCGCTGCGATGATTTCCAACTGTTGGCCCGCTTCACCCTGCTGAGTCAGCGGCTCCTGCGTTGCCACGGAAACGACACACGCACACATAATTGATCAGCTTATTGACTGACCTGCTTTCCTGTGTGTGTGTGTGTGTGTGTGTGTGTTGACAGTAGGTCCCAACAGATGATCATGGGAACATAAAAAAAGGAACGCATATATATATATATATGTATATATCGTAAATATACGGGTGTAGACAAGTTCACAAGTTTATTACTAACAGCCCGATGACGTCATCTCACCTTCACGGTTCTATGGTGTTTATGAGTTTGCGCTACTGGTGCGTTTTTATGAATAAAAACAGAAACTGGCATGACACAACAATGCAGCGAGACGTTTGGTGGAAAGTTGCTGTTAGTTTGAACACAGCAGCTACGTCCTTTCATGAATTACATAATTGTCAATGAAAAAAAAAATACAATGAACAAAAGAGGGAATCAATGAAGCACTGAGACTAGTTTTGACCTGCAGCGCCGCCAAGTGGCGGAAGCAAGAAGTGCCGATGCCGATTCGTTTTTCTTCATGTTCTGGACGCTCACATCCACAAATGTGATCCTGCATCCCTGGAAATGTCAACTACTATCAAAATAATGTAAAAAAAAAAAAAGAATTCCTCTGGCTGATTCAGCAGAAATTAATCCTGCTTCATCAAAATCGGTGATGTTGTCAGGACTGAAGCGCCAATCGCCCGCGAGGAGCCAGAGGAGGTCAGTTCGGACGCCGCCGATGTCAAAAAACAGGAAGCTTCGAGATTTCTGTTGGTTTTTTTTATTCAAAAACATCGGCGACATCACATGTCAGAAAACAGGAATAAAAAAATAAAATTAAGTCAAGAGGAAGAAGATTCAACGCTGCAGAACGACGACGCCACAAAACCTACAGAGACCAGTTCAGTTCTATTTACAGACCAGGACCAGGATCCGGAGGAGGCGGAGCAGCACCCGAGAACACACCTGACAGGTGAGAGGCGAGGGGGGAGGGGCTAAAGCAAAAAAACAAAACAAAAACAAGCCTCTAGAAACAGAAGTCTGATCAATAATTAACTATCGGCAGATCAAACACATCGGCTGCGTTTTCTTCCTGGTTGACTCCATTGCTACTGTTTCTATGGCGATAGTGATTTTCGAGGACCAGCAGGCGTCACTTAGCAACACGCTCAGAAAACGACCTCCAAGTTCAACATGGAGAAACAGTTGAGATGAACTTCCTGTTAATCAATCAATCGATCGATCGATCGGTGCTGTCAGTGTTTGAGTCTGCAGCTAACACCCGTTAAGACTGGCCAACACAAGCTAGCTCTAGCTAAACTAGCCAAAAATAGCTGACAACCAAGATTAGCTCATACTCGCTAACACTGGCTAACACATGCTAACATTGGCTAACACTAGCTAAATTAGCCAAAAACGGCTAACAACTAACGGTAGCTGACACCATCATCACCTACCACCGGCAACCATTAGCTAACACCGGCTAATGTTGAGCTACACTAGCTAACGTTAACCAACATTTTCTGAATCGGAACGCGGGCTTGCGTTGGCTAACACCAGCTAACGTTGGCTAACACAAGCTAACGCTGCAAACATGAGCAGAGGAGCCGGAGCAGCTGGACACCAGGAGGCGCCGCGGTCCGGACCGGACCTGTAAAGATCCAAATCCAGTACACGTGAGCTGGTTCAGTGGTCGAAACTGAGATCAAACTGCTATAATCAATAATAAAAATAACAGCGCGGAGTCCGTCCAGGTAAAAAAAACAAAAAAAAACAAACACCAAATTGAGTTGTCTTCAAATTCGGGTGTGATCAGAGTGTCGCCCCCTGCTGGCTGGAACGTTTCCACTGGTTGTTCTGTTTGTGGCCAGCCGAGTGTTGATCGGCATCGGGCGGCCGGTTGGCTGATGGCGGTTCGGCAGGTGTGACAGCAGAGGAAAGATCGTGTTTTCCTGTCTCTCTGCGGCTCTGAGGGGATGCTCCGAGAGGGTCAAAGGTCAGACAGGGGCGGGGTTTAGGGAGGGGGGGGGGGGGGGTTGG